>JARHVA010004372.1:977500-1262500 GCA_037957365.1 Torreya grandis | reverse complement strand
GAGGTTATTAAGCTTAGAGAGAAATTAGGATGTGACATAGAAAGTTCTAGGTTAGCATAAAGTATATTTTAATAAATTTTGAGTTTAAGGATCATGGCTTTGGTGTGTACAAGTTTGGGTGTTACTGTTAGAGGAAGCCAAATACATATAAGGTATGTTGATTTGTTTTAAATTCATGACCATTGAATCTTTTTTTCTTGAGATTATTTGTAGAGTATCCTTAATTATTGATTGTCTATAATTAAATAACATTAATTTCTAAACCTTCACCTAAAAAAACTTTCCTAAATATAGTATCATTGATCATGACACTCATAAAGAGAGGCGTATCATCTATTATATTTAACATAGTTGTGATGCCATATTATAAATGAGGAGGGCCTGGGGAAAACTCCACAATGTAATCATCCACACATATATACTCAAAAGAGAGAAAGAGATTCACCAATAAAAAGAGACATTATATTAATTTAAAAATTAATATATAATGCTTATGTGAAAGCAAAAATGGTTACACTAGAATAGGGTTCTCTAAAATACTACATCTCCACCATCTCAAGATATGGCTCCAAGATTAATTAGTTTTAACAAGGACACAAAGGCCATGTTGATCAAATTTTACCCCAAGTGAAATTTGGCCATCCCCTCCAAATTCAAACTTGTCATATGTTCATGTCATGATTGTATGGTCCCTATAAGTCTTCATTTAACCTTTTTAGCATTTTTTAAGGTTAGTTTGGAGAAGTTAAGGTAATTTCATGTTATGGTCATATAGTGGTCTAGGGGTGTCATTGAGAGATAATTCATGGACAAGTTGTGTCATAGGTGATTAGGGGTTGATTAAAGTCATTTCATGTGTCAAACACCTTTTCACAACATTTCATGAAGTTATGGAATGTATGGAGTTCATTTACTAACTTGAGGGTGTTAAAATGCATATAAGGGATGTTTTTAGCTAATATTTGTGTTTGTAAAAGTTTCCCAAATTAAAAATTCATAAAATACCCCTTCCAAATATCTTGGAGTAGTTACTCAACTATCACACCTATCAAATTGTCAGATATAGTTAGATTCTTTGATTTCACTGCTAGTTTGAGGAGTTAAGAGAATTTGTATGGACTTTTGGAAGCTAATTTTAGGTGAAAACATTTAATAGGTGTCCTTTAATATCATAAAAGTCATAAAAAATCTTAGAAGGAAGTTTTAAATCCAAAATTAGTATAATATCACTCCTCTCCTCTATCGCTCCATTCATAAGCTAATGAAGGCCAACTTCAAGCAGATGGTATAGGATGTACAAGTAGAGTTGGGGATTAATATTTTTGAAAAAAATTGGGACCCCTATGGGATTCCAATTTGTGGATTTTTTTGTTTTATTGGTGATCTTATCTTTATTAACAATTGCTAAGATCCTAGACTGCTTTTTGAAGATTTAAAACCCCACAAGATGAGTTTAGAGAAAATCTAAAACAAATTTTGAAATCATAGATGCTTTAAAATAGTTTAAATATATTTTAATATATATATATATTCCTCTCATATATTCATTCATCATGGTGTCATGTTTGGATGTCCTTTGGGTAGGAAAAGTGGCTTTAGTGCATAGTTTGAGATGACTATCAAACTTTCTATGTTTATGAGTTCTCAAATTTTTTTGGTAAATTTTAATGATTTTTAATGGTATTATATCATATCCATAATCAATAAATGGCATTTTTACCAACTAAGTATTCCATATATGTCACAAGCATGATCATATCTTCTTTCAATCTTAGATTATGTTTTTTTATGGTAAGAGTGTGTTGAGTGTTTGAATGTGCATTTCGAAGAGTTTGAGAGTTTTTTTGCATGTTTTATGTGTTAATTAAATTTATGTAATAATATTTGAGTCCTAAATATTCTTTTCCATACTTCTTAAGAGGTTTCAAACACAACATACAATCTTCACCTTCTACCACCTATAGGTCTACAATTCCAAGAAATATTCATGTTATCAATGTGTTTTGAGGGCTATCTAGGATTGAAATATTTGTAAGTATAGTTATGGTTCAAGTTTATATAGGATTATAAACATATTAATATCTTCAAATGTCTTAAATCTAAGTGGTGGCTAATAAAGACTGCTCTTATAAAGACCTATAGGACTGATTGTGAAAAAAATGAAAATAACAATGTTTAAAGAAACCTTGAGAAGTCTATGAACTTGAAATTAATGAATAAGATAAATCTCTTGATGAAGGATTGGTCACTATTTTTATTTGGTTTCATGATGGAGTTGAAGAAGAACAATCCAAGATAATACATAGTCAGCCTTCCCTAAAATTAACACCTACAACCAACTCAGAGACTGGGTCTTGAATAGAGGAATAGAAACACTATGATAGTTAAATACATTGAGAAGTGTCTTAGGAAATCACATCAACATGATAAAATCATTTATAAGGTTTATTGTTGGTAATGGAAGGCCTAGAATATAGTCAAAACACTGAATACAGTCAACTACTCCTAATACCACCTACAATCAGTTGAGGAAGTGTGATTTGATAAGTGATGTTGATGGATTTTGGACTTAAGGAAATTAAAGAGTGTATAATCCATCAAAAATAACAATAATATCCCATGAATATTCACAAGGACTAGTATGGAAGACCTACAAGGTCCTATATAAACTTAGACCCCTAATCAACATCTATAGTAGTCATGAACAATATTTGCCTTGGACAAGTGAATGGCCATGAAATGCAGAGGTTTTTATGGAATATTAATGATTTATTTAGTACATAAATAGCATAAAAAAATTTAGGGGGTTCAATTTTTCAAATAGGACTCTTAGAATACTAAGACTGTAGACCAATTCCAAAATGCATACATAATTTGTAGTCTCTTGTAGGTCTCTACCTAAGTGATAAAAATCTCTCCAAAACCTAAGAGAAAAGTTTGTGTATGATTACAAGGATTGAAGGGAGTTCTAAAGTCATTTAAGTCACTATGGTTATAAGTGAAGAATAAAGAATAATACTAAACAATGGTCATTATTGATGCCTAAAACTCTCATTATCAAAAAATAGTCTTCCTATGGGAATATTTATAGATGTGGGATGAATTTATGATCTATAAATAAACCTCAAATATTATATAATATAACTCTTCAAATTAATTTTAGGGTGAAAAGTGTGAGAAGGAAATGCTAATAAAATCAAAATAAATCTATTTAAGGTGATGCATAAAGATTTTAATGTATCTAACTACTATTGCATAAAATATTTTGATCCCTTTAAAACATCATACACTATTAAAGGAGAACATGCATTATTTAAATTCTATAACATAAACAAGAACAAATAATATAGAAGCAAATATAAGAGATAACAGATAGTAATAAATTTCTACTCAGTTTGACATAAAACACCTTATAAAAGGTCAAAGGCACAATATACAGTATAATCCTTCCTCTGAGGTGCACTTGATAAAGTATTAGAATGAAAAAAAATGATACTAATTCTATTCAAGAACTAACTATTGCAATGGCTTCTCTAGTAGTAAATAATTATCTAAAATTTCTAGCCCTTTATGAAAGAAAAGAGCTCGGATTATATAAGCACAATGGCCTCTTGAGGAAGTGATACTTGGAACTAGGAACTTGTGCTCATGATGAATCCATTGCTACTGGATGGGGAACTATAACTTATGAATGTAATCAATCTTCAAAAATCATAGATATGGCACAACTACAATGCCTTATGATTCTCATAATGCTTAGAATAATTATAGTGGGGACACATGTTTACCTCTGTAATTGCCTATGGATTGCTTGTTAGAAAGGATGGTCAACTTATATCATCTAATGATACTTATTGAAGGTCTAAAAGGAAAAACTTCACCTTGGAAAAGTGTTGTGATGCCACATGGAAGACTAACTTCCTCTTCCTTGTAACTACATAGTGGGTCTTATTTCTAGCTTTATCATCTAATTGTACAATCCATAGACCTAACAAAATAAACCCTTACCCCTGAGGAATCTTGTGAATCCATGCGGTGATATGGTGATACTCCTAGAGAAGATTAGAATTCCTTTGAAAAAATGAGCACGGGGGCAACACATAAGAAGTTTGCATCCCTCTCTATTGTGACTACATCATGGGTCCCATTCCTAATTCCATTGACTAATGACACTACTTGAAGGTCTATAAAAAGGATCCTATCTTGGATAAGCACCATGATTCCATGTGTCGATCTAGTGCTTCTCTTGGGGAGGTTGAGAACTTCTTTGTGTTTGATGAGCATTGGGATGCCACATGGTAGTAGCATAAGGAATATAAGACTTAGTCAAATTATAAAAGGGACTCAGGGGTGAAGAGGAGGCCAAAACACAAAATGTTGAGCTCACCAAGCTCATACTTGATAAAAATATAACTACTCCAAAATACAAAATGTGGGTTATGATACATTCTTAGTGACTTATAAGGAATATTCCTGAAGATGGAAGAACCCAAAATTCTAGTTTCACAAACTAGTCAAAGCAAGATTGAAAAAGGGTGAGGCTCACAAAACTTATAAGTTATAAAGATCCACCTTCAAATGTTTCCACTCTTTTTCCTTAGGATGATTCTTCCTTTTAAAACCCTTGAAGGCCTTATCTAGATCTATGATATCCTTGAAGGAGATGTTACTCAAACCTTGCACTACTACCAACATCTAGAATTCCAACCAGGTAAGAGGTTTCAAAATGGTCTCCACCTCTAAGAAACTTGGATTTTGATTGAGAGCCACAAAAATAGCCTAGTCATTCTACTTATTCTCTAGTAGATCTTTTATTTTTTCCTCTAAGAGGATAGTGTTTTCTACAAGGAATGGAGAGGGGAGTCCCAACTAGACCATTTTTTTGATATGCCCCTTCATATCCTAAACCACCTTTTTTAAGGCATCTAAAAATGCCTTTTACTTTGTCACTACCTTGTTGCATCTCAAAAAATCATTTACCTTCACCAATATATACCTTTAGTTATCCACCCCTACTACTTTAAGTATCCTATCTATAGTACTATATAGATTCGAGATGAGAAGCTATAAATCTTAAACCTTATGGGATATGAAGGCAAGGACCTAGTCTATGGATGTGCTTACTGGCACTCAACTAATATGATTCTATCATAAAATTGAGTGTTGGTTTTAGGTTTTTATCCACATTATTTATCTCTCTTAATAGGATACATACATTTTTTGGACCATGGGGAGGATGCCCATGATTTGTGAATGGGTGGTGAGGTCATTCTTTAATTATTGGATTTATTGGTCCTTGGCTGAGGATTCCTACTTCATTTATTTCTATTATTATTGTTGCATGTTGGTATAATCCAAAATATTCTTATAGGTTTATATGAGCTCTATTTATTTCTCATGCAACTTTATTTTCAAATCTTAATTTTCCTTTTTTAGATCATCTTTTTCAATCCTTAGTTTAGTTTTTGAATCCATAGTTTGGCCCTTTAACTGGCCTTTATCTATAAACTCTCAATGGTGATGTGGCTTAAAGGTTGGACCTTATTTTGGTAAGCTCTACATATTTTTCCTTTGACTCTATGTTTAGGTGGTCGACCATAGATTTTACCCTTATGATTTCTAACTCTTTCTTCTCCAACTATCAAGCAACCTTGATATATTCTATGGTGACAAAATTCAAAGTCTCTTCTATCAACTCAACCTTATCAATCACTCTGGCCTAGTTGAGGTTGATTTCAATAGTGTGTATCAAGTAATACCCTATTTTCATTTGTTCTTAGGGATTGATTACCTAGGTAACCATGTGTGTAATCATTAGTTATTATTGTATCAAGTCAAATTATGACCACATGTGAGGTACCACTAGGGCCTTAGCCTATTTTCCTCTTCTCTTCTCTACTTGGGCCTCTTAGGCTTTTCTAGTAGTCTCTAACTAATGATAAAACTACTATTATGATTGAATAATTTCCCTCATGAATGGGGATCCTTGTGTTAGACCAAAATGAATGGTCATTTGTTGTTATGAAGTAATGAACACCATTCCCTTGAATATCAGTGGGTGAAGGGTCAAGGTGGAAGGAGAAAAAGGTAGGAGGGTATGGATAAGGGTGTGGGGTGATTTCACCATAATAGATGTGCTTATGGTGGATGAAGGTATAGGATTAAAGAGTGGTACAAGGGAGGTGATTAGTTGCATGGATGAAAATGGCGTGAATAAGGTGATAAGATGGCTAATAGAGAGTAGTGCAAGCTTGGTAGAAACTGTGAAGGGTGAGGATGGAGTGAAAAATGAGATAGAAGTGAAAAGAAGGGGGTGATAAAATTGTACCTTATTCTATGGGGGCTATATTGGATGGATGTATACTTATGCCTCAATCTATCTGGGCTAAGATGACCCTACATTGAGATGCCCTAAGGAGACATGTTGTTGTTATGGGGTGATTAGATATGGATATAGGGGAGGAGGCTAGGTCAAAGTCCTCTAAACCACCAAAAATTCTTCCTCTTTCTTCAAAGGGGTGTTCTCATCTTTCTCAAAAGGGGTATCCTCCTCTTCTTCTTTGATCAAGACCTCTTTAGCCAAAGCCTCTTCCTCATAGTGCTCATCCCATAGGTTCTCAAATGTCTCATCGAAGTCTAGGTCCTCAAAATTGCACTCTTACTAGCCAATTTCATGCCTATATTTTAAATAGGCATCTATATTCCCATTTCCCTAGCACCTTTAAATGAGTTGTGCTCTCAACCCCCTAGTTATTTTCTTTATGGGGTCAAACTCATAAACTAATTTATAAAAGGACTCCCATAGCTTATAGGTGTCTAATGGGATCTTTGATAGATCCATGTAATACATGATATCATCCTCCTCTAATGACCTTCACTCCTCAAAGTATGGATAAATCTAGTGATTTAATGGGGTGGTGGTCTTCAAGGTAGCTATGTGTCCAACTGGATCATAGTTCCATTGGTCATTAATTTGGTTAAAGATGAACTCTATTATCTTGAGTGTAAGTAGGTGCTCTAAGGACCTTTTCACCATTATGATGCCTCCTTTTGAGAGGGGAACATCATATAGGCCTTCTTATTTTATCCTATACCATATATAGAGTCCACTATATCAAGTTGGTGAGCTAACTCTAGGGCTAGGGTCTATTTTTAAGTAGGTGTGGGAGCTAGAATGGATCCTCATTGACTTTGTGGACCTATATGAATTTTAAATTGGCCCCAAATAACCAATAAATTAGAATCATATCATCAATGAGCCATAATCTTTAGTGGTCCATCATTTTAAAAGTGATGGGTTCCTGATTGAAGTCAATGAGGACCAAAGATAAGAATCATTCTAAAAACTTATAGTGATCCTATGTGGCTGATAGGATGTGGGTCCATACAGAGATGGGGATCATTTTGTTAAGAAGGGTGCCCATTTTAATGATGTTGAAGGTGAATTATGGAGAGAATAACTAAGATTTATAATATAGAATCAAGTGGAGGAGGAAGGAGGAATACCTAAAAGTATTCAATGTTGACAAATTCACCAGTTCATTATGAATAGCAGTGGTGATTACATCCACAAATTCCATCTTGTAAGTATTCTCCTTATTTACTAAATTTAAAAAGAAGGTTGCACCTAATTGGAAATCATGGATGTTAGCATTTGAGTCCATCTTGAATATAAATTTGAACATAAAAAGGACATATTTCATGTCTTACACTATAAAACTCATAAGAGAGATGGGTAGAGGTGGTATTTCTATGTAATTGATTTGGAATAGTGAATTAAGGACTTTGGCTTATGGACATGTGTGTCTCGCACACTTTGTAATCTCTCCATGCTATAAATGTTTGCACTAGGATCACTCAAGAGTTAAAACATCTCCCTTACTGCATCAACATGGATGTCCACATTTAGGAGGTTGTTGCCTATAATAATACCAGTATTAGCATCATATGTCTACACATAAGGCAATGATCTCTACCCATGGGTGCATAAGAGGCACCATGTATTGGGCCAATGTAGAGCTCCAAATTTTGTATCCAAATGACTTGAATTCATTATTTCAAACCTTTTCAATAATTCAAGCATGGGTACCCTCGCTCAAGCTCTTTAGGTTCTTGGCCAATTTGGGATTGAATATCCCATCTGCATAATCAAGGACCAGTGAGGGATCCTTTAAATTTCCCTTGGTAATGCTCTTGATATTTGGAACTTTGGGCTTTGGCTATGCAAAGGTGGAAGCATATGATTTACTTACTGCATAGTGTGATGGAAGGTCCCTATGACCACTAGATCCATAGGTCCTCTACTTATTAGTATTTCATCCACTACTAGATGAGGATGTAGAATTTTCCAATATATAACTCTTTTCAGTGATTCACTCCACTCTAAGGAAGACACTAGATATCAACTTTCTACTCACAACTCTTTGTAATTTTTTGCTCAATTATTTTAGTTCAAGTTTCTCTACTCAATTGCTTAATGCTTCACTCAATTCTCTTGGAAACTCTTAGGCATTTAAGTGTTTGGCTTGATAAAGAGAGAGGTATTTATAATCCAATGCTTCTTAGCATGATCATCATGAAATTTTTGAATTTGGGTACCCCACAAATGTTTAAAGGTAGCACACACACTTGAGGATCCAATTTCAAGAAATTTATGATGATTCTCATGTGAGATAATGTAGTTGGGATCATCTATCATTAATGGTAATGGGAGTGGGGTAGATAACCATCTATCAGTGGATGATTCAAAATTAGGGTAGCCAAGGCATGGACACTTGGCAATGGGAAAAATAACTTGCACCAAAGGCACTTATTATTCGATGGAAATAGCAACAAAGAAGGGGAAACAAACAAACAAAAGGCAAACTAACTAAAACTAATTAACTATGTACAAAAGATAATTAACAAATTAGTTGAAGTGTTTTAAGTATATTTCATTAACCAAAATCTCTAAGGCATTAATTTCTTCATCCTACAACTCAAAATCATTACCCTACCTATAAATAATGATGTGAAAGGGTCCCCTCCATAGGGAATCAAATTGTTATTGTTATCTTATCTTCATGACCCTTTCATCATACTTCAGGACCAAATCCCCTAGCTTGAAGACTGGGTTGGATGCCTTCTTATCAAACCAACACTTTACTACTTGTTATCAAGTGACCTTATCATCACTAATTCATTCTCTCACATCTTTTAGGCTAAGTAATTATGCCAACCTAACTTCCATCACTCTATTCTTTGTTATTTCAATAGCTTTCAAAATCTGTAAATCAAGATTCTTTTTTGATATGGGCATTACCACTTATTTATCATATACTAGTTCATAAAAGGATGTATTTAAAATATATTTGGGAGTAATTTGATTGTACCATAGGGTTGTTTTCAAATACATATTACATTCCCTCTATTATTCATCACCCATCCTTTTGATCAATCTTATAAAATTATTGTTTTTTGATTCAACCAACCCATTCCCTTATAGGTAGTAGTTAGACAACATTTTTAGGAAAATGCCATTCTTTAGTATGAATTATAAAATCTTGAAAATAAATAAATCCTTCACATTATCTAAAATGATCATTTTAGGTAGGTTGAACATCACTACTAGCTCCTACAAGAAATTTAGGATCATGTTTTTAGTTGCCTCCTTCAACAAGGTTGCTTCAGTCCACCTTGTGAAGTAATCAATAGCTATGAGTATCCATTTTTTGGCCATTTATCATCCTAATAAAATATAATCCCCATTGTGCAAAAGGCTTATCATCCATAATTGGGTTCAATGGCATGGCTGAATTCTTTTACTTGCCTATAAATAATTGGCATTGCTAGCATTTTTTACTACCTGATTACAATCAAAGAACATGGTGGGCTAGTAATATCTTATATGCATGATTTTGGTTACATTCATCTTTATGTATCAATTCCCACCCATAGGGATTAAATTCATATCCTATAGGATCTTATTGGCTTGGTAGTTGTCAACACATCAGAGTAGCTCTTCATCAAATTTTATTTGAGAAGGACCCCTTAGAGCAGTGTGTAGATGGCTCCTTTTAGCCTATAGAATCTATTTTTACATGCAAGGAGGCCATTCAAATATTGACTAGTTTTCATAAAATAGGTCCTATCAATAATCTAATACCCATTTATTTCATATTGATTCACTATAACTATTTATGATGTATCTTGTTCTTCTATTGAGGCATCTGGACATTGGGCCAAATACTCACAAATCTCTTTTCCTTGTATCACCTTAGTTGGCCTGACTTCCATGTCATACTCAAGGATCTTAGTGATCTAATTTTCCCTATTTTTGGTGATTTATCCTTCCATTATATACTCTTTTATACTATAATGCCTTGTATATACCATTATTTTTCTTCCCGCTACCAGTTGTCTTAACTTTTTGAGACCTTTAATGATGGAAAAATATTATTTCTCAATGAAATTTTACTTGGTTTAATACCCATAAAAGGTTATTGAATAGAAGGCAATCAGATGCTCACCTTTCCCTTCATATTCCTTCTATGTTAACATAGCTACTAATTTATGCTCACTTCCATAAACATACATGATGAAGTCTTTGGAGAAGTTAGGATTAACTAGCATAAGGGTAGTGGATATTTCATCCTTGATCTTATTGAATGATATTATTAATTTGGGAGACCATTTGAAAGGTTTATATTTCTTCAACATCAATGTGATTGGTCTCACTAGCCTTGTGAAGTTGGATATTAATCGGTTGATAAAATTGATCTTTCCTAAGAAAGATTGGAATCCCTTCTTATTGATTAGTAAGGTCAAATCCCTGATGGCCTTTACTCTATTTACATCAATAGAGATGCCTTATTTGGATACTATGTATCCTAGTAAATTTCCTTACAAGATGTTAAAGACACATTTCTTAGGGTTGAGAGATACCTCAAACTCTTGACACTTTTGAAAAAAAATCCAAATAATCAAAGTGATCTTCCCTTTTCTTGGAGAAGAAATTCAAACCATCCAAATAAATGAGGATGATTTTATTTATTAGGCCCTAAAAGGCTATGTCTATGGCTCAATGAAATGTGTCCCCTACATTATATAGGTTAAAATGAATCTTGGCATATGTGAAGGTCTCCCATTTTATAGTGAAAATGGTCTTATGTTGGTCTTATTGATTAACCCACACCTAGTTGTATCCTGAGAACCCATCTAGTAGAGAGAACATTTTTACACCTGCTACTACTTGAAATATATATTCTATGGAAGGAAGGGGTAATGATCCATTATAAATTATTTATTCAAGTCACTAAATTCAATGCATAGCCTAATCTCTCCATTCTTTTTCCACATCAAGACTAGGTTGGATAATCAAGTCAAATGCTTAATTAGGTATATTATCTTTGAGTGGATCAATTTTCTCAATTCTTGAGCCATAAGAGACTTGATTTTTGGGTTTATTAGCCTTTATTTTTATTAGACTGGCTTAGATCCTTAAATCAAGTTTATGGTGTGCTATATGACCTCATGGTCATATCCCTTCAAATATCATAAGTTCAAGCCATAACCCCTTCATTTTTGTTGTAAAAGGAGATCAATCACTCCTATTTTTGGGAAACTTCTTTCCATACTTTTATTTTTATTCCAAATATAAAATTGACCTTGAAGTAGTCAATTTTATATATGAAAAACTTATGTTTATCATTTTTTGCATCATTAGAATTGAATATATTCTCTAGGGTGATCAGCCCTTTTGGGAGTTTATTAGATTTTAATTGCATAATCTATTCTCCATAAGCTTATTCGATCTTTGATTAAAATTACTATGTGAACTAGCATGACTACTAGATAAACATAACAATTTTGGAGTTTATTTCAAATGCTTACCACTTCTAATCATTATATGGAATATCAAGTTTGATAATTACCTATACCACTTGTTTTTTGGTTAGCAAGTCAGTCACCAAATCTAACTAGGAACTGATCACTACCATTTTATCCACCAGGGCATTCATGGTTCTAGGGATGATTTGGATATTGAATGCTTCAAATTCTTCTATTAAGCCCCATGTTTAATGTTGATATGATCTCATGCAGACATTCCTTATGACTACAACTTCTCTTACTTGCTTTATCACTAGCTTGAAGTCTCCAAACACTTTTGACTATTTTACACCCATTCATTTGACAAGATTGAGGCCATGGATCAATGCTTCATACTTAGCTTCATTGTTTATGTAGGAAAATTGAAATTAGAAGGTCTTAAGGGTCTCTTCACTAGATGGAGACATTAATCAAATACCAGCTCTAGAGTTGGTCATGCATTTCATGTCATCAAAGT
Source organism: Torreya grandis (assembly GCA_037957365.1). Classification (NCBI taxonomy): domain Eukaryota; kingdom Viridiplantae; phylum Streptophyta; class Pinopsida; order Cupressales; family Taxaceae; genus Torreya; species Torreya grandis. The sequence goes on along the minus strand of JARHVA010004372.1, from coordinate 1,250,175 downwards.
GAAGAGTCTAAAATTTAGATTCATTTTTTGGTTTCTTACTCTGGTCCTCTCTTTTCTTGAAGACCTCAGGGATGCCCTGATCTTCATCATAGATTATATAAGTTTTGAGGATGGTGGCATGAAAGGTTATGAATGGGTCATTTTATATGGACTCATTCATGAGGATGTCTTCTTTTAGGCTTCTATTGACTATCATCCTTCCTTCCTTGACCATTTCCATGTATTACATCTCTTTCTTGGAAAAGAGGTGTGTGTCACTTCAAAGTTAATCATAGCATCATCAATTATGTGCTCTAAATGGAGTGGTTCAGATAATACTTTCAATTTCAATCCATATTTGGTCCATAATATTAAGTAAGACCAATGAAAAGATAGGTATCTACCTATCTTAGTGGTGAAATATCTTTAAAAACACAACCTAAAGACTGGTAGGATGTCTATTAGTATAACTTCTTAGGTAACCATGATATTGGTATAAGAATACAAGTTTAGGGGAAAACCCATGATGATACCTATAGTTTGAACCTTATTCCCATATAACTATATTACCCTTTTATTTAAGGGTTTATACTAAAGTTTTAATGCATCCATAATCTATTTGGGCATCACCATGGTGTTGGTACTAGAATCAATCATGGAATTGTACAATAGCTTATTTCCCAAAATAAGAGTTAAATAAAATGGGGTAAGCTTTATTTTTATTATCCCCATATTAGAATTGATGAATTCAAATGGTGCATGAGGTTATACACTATTGTTGGCCTCCTTTCCCTTTTTTTACTAGCTCTATAGTTGGGATAGCTTGTGCAGGTTTGACTTGATCTTCCAATGCTTCTTTCAGAAAAGATTTCTACTCAAGGATAAACAAGACACCCCAAAGAGAAACATTAGCTATATCTTTCTTCAATTTCTCAACTATAATAAATGGCCCTTGAGGTCAAATCTCAAGGCCCATTATCTTACTCTAAGCTACTTCACTCCACTTTTGATATGTTAAAGGTGGTGGTTGGGGTCCTAAACTCTTTCTAAAATTACTTTAGGCCTTGTGAAGGCTTCTTGGATATTGATCAATCTATTCTTAGATCAGGTGTAATAGTCTTATTAGACTCACAAGGCTTTTAACAAGATCCCACTTACATAAATTGCATCTTCACCTTCTACCCAAGACAAAAGTGTGTGCTCTAGGGATATATAATCTTCTTTCTCTAAATGCATTCCTTGCATTTGGGCCATGAGGATAACATTTTCAACACCTTGGGCATTCCCTTGTCTTCATTGCTCAATAAATTTTTACTAAAAGTTATCTTTTGGGTAGTTCTGAGGCATATGCACATAATTACATAGGAACCACCATAAATTACAATCATCTACCAATTTTTTTGGCTAGTGATCAACTCTTTGTTAGAACTTAGTGAGACCATTTATAAAGGATCAAAAACTGAGATGATTTGATTTCTAGGCCTCATTTGATTATTAAACACCTAATGATTCATCTCTTGATGATTTAGCCTTTACTTTTCTTGATATTGATTATGCTAATATGATGCCCTTCCATTTTGGTAATTATGGTAAGGGGGATTTGGGGGCATGGCCTTCTACCTTTTGAGATTTATGATCTCATTGGAGAAGTTCTATAAGATTATTTTCATGTCATTCATTTATGCTACCAGTAAAGATGAAGAGGATACACTAGATTGATTAGGTAGATATACATATATGGAAGGAGATGATTATGAGGTACTTAGGACATCCTTTTGTGGTGCTATGGATATCTCTAGGAACATTAGCATCGATGTTTGTGGGGGAAGCTTCCTGACATCTATTAAATTATTCTTCACCCTGAGAACCAAGTCATATATGTCTAATAGTGTTTGGTCTCAAAAATACTAAATAATAATTGTTATGTCTAAGTTAAAGGACTTGAGATAGAGATAATGACCCTACCTATAGGTGGTGGAGCTGCTACTGGGATCCTTTACTAGGTTTTATGAAACCTAGTATTAAAATTAATAATAGCCTCTTATGGGCCCCTTTTAATGGTGATTAGTTTTTATAAGAGAGATTACCAATCTCTTTTCTCATTGAATCATTCAAATAATCTATCACCCAAGTCATCCTAGGTTTTGATAGAGTTGGGTGGCAAGGATTGATACCATTTGAGAACCTACTCCTTGAAATAGGTGTTTAGCATCCTTAAGGCTACATTTTGTTGTTGGATATAATGCACATTAAAAATATTGGTGACATATTGAATATATTCCACTATACCTTTTAAATCCTCCCATGAGAATTTAGGGAGTGCCTATTGGCCAAAATTGGCCTATATATGAAAATCAGGCCTAGAAGAACCTAACTGTCTTAACACATCATACAAGAATAAGTAAATCAGTTTTGTTTTTTATTTAATAAATTTACATGGGAAGTTAACCAAGGTTAAATAATTATATGAAAATTATGTATTTTGTGCCATGAATATCCCCTATAATTTTGGTGTCTTGATGTGTTTTCTATCTCAAGATATAAACTTTAAGAATGTTTGAGTAGTGTGGGATGTACCTAGAAACATCAAATCAAGGCCATAAGAAATAATCATTTAGATTTGAAAAATCCTCAACAAGTTTCAAGTTGAACATAGGGATGACAAGTGGTATAATATTGAGAATTAGGAGTGAATATCAATAACATGTGGGTGATCTTGTGAGGTCAATAAGTCTATGAAGATTGATGAAGCATGTTCAATCATGCGATTAGAAATCAACAGTGATCACAAGGTCAAAAATTTAGAGGATACTGAGGATAAACATGATGGTTCCATGTGTCACAATCATTTTAATTTAACAGATCAATAGTGTGCATTTTATCATGCAAATTAAATATCAATGGCACATGTTCAACCATGTTAAAGAGATCGATGGTGTACATGAGGTCAAGAAGTTAATGAGCCTAGATTGCATGTAATACCACCACGTGATATAAGCATGTTAACTAGATGTAGAATAATAGTAGGGTCCCTAGAAAATGTGTGGAATTACCAAGTGTCACATTTTTGAAAGATGATATAAAGATCAGTGTGGGACTTCCAAGTGTCATATTTTCAAAAGCTAAGATAAAGATCAACACAAAGCTGCCAAGTGACATAATCTAGGATGTAGATCAAATATTGAAGGATAAAAATGAAGGTCAAATAAAGGAGACTCCCAAGGAGATTGATGGAAAAAAATTGATCAGGTTCTAAAGGGGGGTACAAGATGATGACACATGTCCAAAGTGATAGTATTTAGGTTTTAAAATGAAATAAACATCCCAAGGAAATTCCACATAGGTAAACATGTTAGATCAAAATATTTCACCACCTAGATAGGTAAATGTATAAATGTGAGATCAAAATGTGATCTAGGTTATCAAATCAAACACTTAAAATTTGTAGATCACCATTAAAGATCAATTAGACTTCTCAAAATCCCTCAGGCATAAGTTTTACATCTTGTTCAATTAGGAAACTAGGTAGCTTATGGATCTTCATTAAAATTATGAATATAATAAAATCAATAAGGTGATTGGTTTTCATCTATAGTGGACCTATGTTTAGGGTTGGATTAAAGGCATAATGGTGATTATGAAAGGAATGTCAGAGGGGACACTAGATGAATGAGTTTAAGTAACTATCTAATAATGTAAAGGAGATATCAAGATGAAGCATTGTCCTATAAGCTCATTAATAACATGGAAATTTTAGAGGTTGAGAAATTTAGGTGAAACATTCAATAAAGTTTCAAAGTCTTTGGAAACTTTTCCCTTTTGGTGGATGATGACATTTGCATCCTTAACAAGTTCTTATCTTCTAGTGTGTCTCTCAACCAGTAAGGGGACTTGAAGATTATTTGATGCTGATGAAGGTTAATTTGTTGAAGAAGGGTTAGTTGTAATTTATCCAAAGGTGGTTAAAAATTTATAGAAGGTGGTTTCAGCTCATTTATTATTATTTTTCTAGCTTCTCTCTCTCTCTCTCTCTCTCTCTCTCTCTCTCTCTCTCTCTCTCTCTCTCTCTCTCTCTCTCTCTCTCTCCTTTATCATATATCTCCCATATATTCCCCATTAAAAAAAATCTTTTCTCATTTTTAAAAAGAGAAGAGACTCTCATTTTACAAGGATACTCAATATCAAAATATTTATTAAATACCTCTTTAAGCAATAAATATATTTCATTTACCTATCTCTTGCCTCTCGATTATGTTTAGCAAGCTTGTGCATGATGGCCTTGTGAAGGAGTGTCTTCCTGTTAATTGTCCTTCTTTATTTCCTATTTTAGGTGTTTTCAATCAATTTTTAGTTTTTAACTCATGCTATTTATACCATTAATGGATGCTTGGTGTGAATCTTATAATTCTTATTTTCTCCATTCATTGTTTGGTGAGCCTAGTTTATGAAACACTTATGCAGATTAGCTAGTTTGTGCGATCTTGTAAGTGATAATTGTCTTAAGCTTTATTGGTGTTTATTTCATTCTTATGTGAGTTTTCAATTAAATTTTGTGCATCACCCCATTTAGATATATTAGTAACCCTTTACCCCCTCTCTATCCCTTTTCAAAGTAGAAGCATTAGTTTATCTGATCCACCAAGAGGAAGCCACCATTTTCTAGAAGTTCAACCCCACTATAGGATACCCATATCTTTTGGTTGCTCTCATATTGTGGCTTAGTTATATGGAACCTAAAGAACCCCCTCCAAGGGTGAAAATTAAGTCCATAATAGTTTATGGCATGCTCAATGGGACCATTTTCAAAGAAGATTGGTCAAGTTTGATGTTGGTTTGATCAATTTGTAGTGGTTATAGATTTCATCTTTCAATATATGGTGACTTTAAAGAACACTCAACATCTTGGCGGTACAATATTAGTTATGTTTCATGCCAAAGGTGACTATAATATCATATTCTAGAGTTATTCATTTTGAATATATTGAATTACCTTTAAACTGAGTAAAAAGGTTAAGATTTTTTAATACTCATCCATACAAAGGAATATTTCCTCCTAAACCAATTTCAAAATCTACCCTTACAAGAAGATATTTTTTAGTTCCTTTCATTACCATGGCAACCCTTAGAGCTTTCCATTTTTTGTATTTCAATGGTTAGAGTCCTTTAGACCTCTAATATTATTATCCTATTCCAGTGGTATCTCTTAAAAGTGTCCCTTACTTCATGGGAGACCAATCTACAACCCCTTCTAAGCACCTCATAGGTATAGCCAAATTTTAAAATATTCATGACATCACTAAAGAAAATGTGGCCATCAAGTTGTTGGCCATCTCTTTCAAGGGTAAAGACTTGGATTGGTATAGAAACCTTACTATTAAATCCATAACATCATGGGATTAGTTACATGATGCATTGTGTAAGAGATTTTAAGACAAGAATGACCACTTGTCACTTGTTGAATAGTTAACCATAATCAAGAGGGCCCCTCATGAGGTTATACAAGTCTTTAATACCATATTTCAAAAGACATGGGATATGATCCCAATCTATATTAGGCCTACTCCAAATTATGTATTCATTTAATATATGAAAGATCTAAAATAGTGATATTATAGTAATGACTCAGTCTATGGGATGAAACACACTACCAAATGTTTATGAGGTGGAAATTAGAGCAGAGAATTATTTATTAAACTCTAGAAAACTTACACCTAGGTCACCAATTCCTTTATATCCTGAGATTCAACCACCTTGTATCATCATTCCTCCACTTTCTACCATTCCACATATGCCAATACTTACTTCTATACCTACACCAAAGCAGGAAAAGGTTTCAACTAGTCAATCTAGTGATTCTTAAAAAAATAATAATTTCTAAGAGATTAGGAGAATGTCCTAATCCTTTAGAAATGATTTGTTAAATGTGAAGATGTAGCAAGCCTAGTTTAATAGACTTTATCAAGCTACATACCAACCTCAATAGCAATATCATCAAGAAAATAGGCTTCCCTATAAAGGAATTTTCCAAGGACAAGTCTAAGGCCAAAGACAAGGGCAAGGACAAGGGCAACCTAAATATATTAGGCAAAATAATTATAATCCAAAAACTACAAGAACTTTTAATACTTTAATCCTGATTTAGAACAATATTACTCAAGAAGTGGAGGGTACCATGCCTTGAAATCAATATTTTAGTCAGTCCATTATCTCAAACACTAAGTTTAATAAGGATTTCAATGAATAATGGTAGTAGGGTGATAGATATGGGTACAATAAAACTCTTATGGCTTATAATATAAAGGTACCTATGATTTCAAAAAGACCAAGGCCCTAATAAAGGACCAAACTAGTTGGATGATACAATGGTAAATTATAAGTGAGAAGAATGTTATGCATCCAATCAAAAGGTTAGTTCTATCCAAGCATACATTGTAGTGGTAACTAATACAAGGTTTAAAATAAATAACATAAAGGGTAGCTAGGAAGAAGTCAAATAGACTCCTATTATTACTCCATTACTATCAAAGCCAAATGAACCTACTACTGCTCCAAAGTTTCTAATAACTCAAAGGAATCAGAACTGAGGGAATGCCTTTATACCCCAAAACTAACAAGTTCAAAGTACAATTGTGGCTCCCAAAGCATAATCAAAAGTTGTTGGTTTGCCCATAAATATTTTTGAACAAATTAATAAATCCAATGTAATTGTTCTAGTGTGGGACATACTTTCTATGCTTGGTTAGGTGGATATCCTTTAGGAGGGTTTGCCAAATATCAATGTTTTTGAGAAGCCACCAAGAAAGGAAAACATAGTTATCACCAATGCAACCGAAGGACCTAATGAAGGGAAATAAAATAGGGTGGTAAAACCTCCTTAATTCTACATTTATGTGATCATTGGTGACTCCTTGGTACGTAATTTCATGGTAGACAGTGGATCAAGTACTTCAATGATGCTAATGTCAATAGCAGATTAGCTTGGTTCGAAGTATGAACCCCAATCTAAAGGAGTTTTATAGCTTTATGGATCCTCCACTAAACTAGTTAGCATCATTAAAGGTATAAACTTGACCCTATGTGCTTGTCTTAGTGTTTAAATGTTTTAGGATGTCTTGATTCTAGATGTGCCTTCTCATTTTGCTCTATGCTTATTTAGAGATTTCATAGTCAAAATTGGAGGGTATCTAGAAGTAGATTGGTCATATATATTTTAGAACAAGGTATGAGAACAATGTATCTATAAAATCTAAGATTATTATATAATTTCACATTGATCCCTATGGGCAAGATAGCTCAAACATCAATTATACCATCCTTTATGAAGATCACCACCTAGTTGGTCAATAACTAAACACTCATCCTAAGGAGATATCGAATATGTTCTTAGATGAGTTATGGGGTGAAAATCAGCTAATTTGTCCTTGTAAATGTGTTGATGATAGAGATATGGGTTTCTATTTCTTGCATGAGGGAAATAAGTCCATACCATCCCTCATTAGGCCTTAGGAAGATACCAGTGGTTTGTGGAAATTATTTTTTGATTGCTCAAGGAGAAAAAATGGGGTAGGTGTAGGTGAAATACTAGTATCTCCCTCTAATTATAAGTACTTCTCTTCTTATAGGTTCTAATTCAGTTGCTCTTGAAATGTAGTTGAGTATGAGGACCTTATCTATGGCCATTAGTAGGCTAGTAAGAAGGGAATAAAGTAGTTACAAGTACATGGGGATAATGAGCTAATAGTACATCAGGTCAAAAGCCAAAACACCACAAAGAATCCTTGATGAAATCTTACAATCATAGAGTGTGGGATATGCTTGAATATTTTGAAGTATTCAACATCTAAGTAGTTCTAAGGGACCAAAATCAACATGCTAATAGGTTTGTAGCTATGGGAGCTAATTTTGACATCCTGAATGAGTTGAATAATTCTAAAGTATAGCCACATGTTAAGGTTGTGGTAAGACCATTAGTTCTAGACAATGAAGCTCATTGGCAAGTCTTTAATAATGACAAGAAAATTGCTTGTTTTTTATAGTAGGAAATAGAGTTTTCCTTAATGAACCAAGGTATATTTCAACTTCAATATGAGGATCAAATTGTTCATCTTATGTCTACAAAAATTACTAAAGGGATAATTTCCCTTGAAGGTTTTTTCCATGAGGGAGACCATATGAGGAAAGATAAGGCAATGATGTCAACCGATAAGGAGAAATATTAAAGAGTTTTTATCCTCAAAGATAAGCTCCTCAATTCTGGAAAGGTAAGCACTAAGGCTGAAAGACATGATTTCATTAAAATTTGTAAGGAATATGTAGACATCTTTGCTTGTAAATATAGTGATATGAGAGGATTTGATCCCAAGATAGCCCAACACACTATAGAATTGGAGGCTAATGCTAAGCCTATAAGGTAGAAGCAAAGGCCTATCAATCCCAAGATTTAGGAGCTTATGAGGAAAGAATTGACTAAATTGATTGAATCCAATATCATCTTTCCCATTAAGCACTCCTCATGGGTAGCCAACCTAATACTTGTGAGAAATAAGAATGGTGAGATCCGGTTGTGTGTTGACTTAAGAGACTTGAATAGGGTCTATTTGAAATATCACTACCCCTTACCATCCATGGAGTAACTCCTTTTATCACATAGGATTGCACATATCTTGATTCTATAACTTGTGTAATTTCCTAATGATACAATGGAAAAACCTCCAAGGCCATGGGACCTTGGAAATTTGAGGTTAATCTCTAGATAAGGTTGGCTTCCTTTCACTAAATCTGATATAAATTGATAAAATACCAGATTTATGGAAATCTCACTCTTTAGTGCTTTTGAATCTTAAACTAGGATTTGATGAATAAAATAGTTGAAGAATCAAAATTTGTAGAAAACTAAAAATATGGTGATTGCACCAAATATTTTATATTGGATGTTAATGCTTGCTTGATAAACACAATAGAGCAGAAAATATGTTGAATTTATTTCAACACAAACTCATACAAATAGAAATCAGAGGTAGTATTTTAGTTATTTTTTCATAAAATGGAAAAGGATATTTATTTAAAATAATATTTCCAAGAGGGTAAAATACCAAAAATGAATTTCTTTAAAGTGAAGCAAAGATATAAATATTCTACAAATAATCAAATAGCTTACACACATAGAGATCTATCAAGATAAGAAATGCAAATCTTCAACTTTATTTCTCTCCAAAGGTTATAGCTTATAGTAAATACATTCAAATTTTATAAATTATAAATATTAGTAAAAAGATAGATTAGACCATGGGGTATACCCATTTTTATATGAAATATCTCCAGGATGAGATGTAGTTGACAATACTTAAATGCCCAGTTGAAAGAGATCATACAAATATAAAACCCTCATGCAAAAGAGGCAAGTTCTTCTATTTATATAATTTATAAACTTATGGAATGGATATAAAAAGGCATGAAAAATTTGGGTGTGAATTTTAGTGTAGCATGTCATGACTAGAAATGTTGAATCTTCATGCAAGGCTCATTCATCTAGTAGTGGCTGAAAATTGCTTCCTCATGCAAAAAGAGGCACCCAAAATAGAACTTGAGTTTTAAAAAAAGATAACTCCAAATCACTTTCCATACAAATCCCTAACTTTTAGAACAAATGTGGGGATTTTTCAAATCTTAGCCTTACCACTTTTCAAAATGAATCGTGAAGTTTATACTTCATGGTTTTTCACTTTTAAACAATTCATATTTATCAAAATGGAAAGTGCAATTTGCACTTGTGCTTTTTGAAACTTTCACATAATCAAAAAATATAAAGTGTAAAAATAAGTTTTCTCTTTCTCAAAAAGAGTTATAAAAAATATAGATGTACTTTTATAATGAAATTACAAATTAAAAAGCTTTCAAAATGAAATTACAGTGACATAACATTCATTAGAGAATAAGATGAATTAATGTCCAGAATATCCTCAACATTCTTATCATTCTTGGCCTACAACTTCTTAGTATATGCATCAAAGGCCTTAAATATTTCCTATATGTGTTTTGGATCCATCCCATAAGAGTAGATGTTAGAGGTTACACAATCTACTTGAAAATTAAAAATATCTCATTTGAAATTTTTGATCCCCTACATTTTTATCCTCATGTTATCAATTGATTTTTCATACCTAATGATCCTATGGATAGAACTTAAGACAAAGACTATGTCTTTCATAGATTATTTCTCAATTATTGCTTTAAAATTATTCTAGACTTGCTCTGTCTGAAGGATATTATTGGCATCATCTAATGGTTGGCATGACATTAAATTCATCATTCCTTCAATCTCATATAATACATCAACTACCTTATTATGAGCCTCCTTGGCTCACTTAGTATAATTTATTGGTATTCTTATCCAAAATTGAGCAGCCCTGTGTAGTTCTCATGCTTAGCATCAATTTTTAATATATTCTTAACAATGAGGGTGTTCATATCAATTGATTTTATGGATATTAATTTGGGATAATATGTGTTTAAGGTCTAAATTTCTCCTTCATAGTTATTGATCTGCTCGTTCAAAATTGATTTCATCTCTATGATGATTCCATAATGTTCCATCATTTATAAAATAAACATATTACCTTTAGTGATCATTTCCTCAAGCCATTCCTTCATATCCCTTCCCATGTGAGTAATCTCTCATACATAATAAATTGTAGCTTGATTTAAACTGATTGGCTACATTGCCTATGGTTGTTGTGATGTTTCACTAGGCTTTATGAACTGGTTCAATAAATCTATCAACTAATCTACTTTTCTCTTCAGCTCATCCTTGGTGGCTTTATCGTGATCAATTATTTAGAAGATAGAGTTTATACCCTTTTGTATATTTTGCTTAAGACCTTCTCTAGTCTACCATCCAAGGTGTATTTGACAAATTTGATAATCACCTGCCACAATATCTTCCTTTGATTTATTTGGTGAGGTAAATGCAATTTCAACATATCTTTCCCCCTTATCATCATTAAATGTCCTTGAAATGGTCTAGGGAGTAGTTTTTGATTTCTTCTTGACCTCCAATATGCAAAAATCCAATGTACTAGGTTCAATCATTTATTTCCTCTTCTTTGTCACTGATTGGGATAACTAACTAGGGGTAACCACTTGTTATTTCAACATGGTTACCATAGAATTATTAGTTGATGTTACTACACTAGTAGACATTGTAACCATTGGGGACTCCTATGAAGATGATGTCAGTGGTTGCTTAGGAGGTGCCTATGGGGATCCACTTTGATTAGTAGGTTATAGATCAACATTTACATCAAGTGTTTAGGCTACTCCAATCTTAACTAACAATATTTTAGGAATAGTAGAAGTGAGAGGAGTGGAGACAATGAAAGCAACTATGTATATTGGGGAATGGAAGATGGAATAGGCATAGGGATTATGAATTTGGAAACCAGTGGAAGGGTGGAATCAAAAAGCACTAAATGTGTCAATCAGATGAGTGGGACCACTTAGGCTTGGTGATGTGAAAATGGTGGGTTGAGATGAAGAGGAAATAATACTTATCCTAGGTTTTGGGGTGGCCTATGAAACTATAGTCAGGATGATTGATTCCATGGAAATGTACTAGTGGGTAGTGTTGGAAAATAACAGAGATGTAACTAGAGCTATAAATGTAAGGGAGAATGGGAGTGCATCAAATGGGGTAGGTAAAATGGGAGGAAGAGAAGGTGGATTGGAAACTTAATATTCCACTATAGGGGGACCCTGAATGTCCACTTAATTTACTGGTGTTGATTACACTTGGTTTGTTGATACAGGTATTTTGGGTGAAATGCTAAGTAGAGTGAAGATAAGTGGAGGGGTTGACACTTGAGATGGATGTGTCAAAAATTCTTGAGTAATATGAGTAGGAGAAGGGGGAGTAGTATAAATAGGGGTCAAAGTTATGGGATTTGAATGTATAGAACCTTTCACAACTACCACTATGTCTTTAAGTGAAAGATCAATTGGTTCATTTGTAACTTTTTTGTGTCTGCTTGATTTTCCTTTATTTATTTTAGTCTTTATTTTCTTCTTATTCTTCTTCTCAAGTTTCTCTGATGGTTCACTAGGGCCTTCCTTTGATGGAGTGATACCTTCTTCTATGAGATTCAAAAGCTTCTCTTTAAACCCTATTATTTCCCTTGTGACATTTACTCCTTTACTCAGCTAATTAATTATTCTATTGATCACAGGGTCTATTCTATCAAACAAAGAGAAACAATTAGGAACTGACCACCTCACTATAGGTAAGGGTTTATCAATGATATATGTAAGGTATATTGGGTCTAATATAGAGTATTTATCCACCAAGTCATCAGGGATTGGTGCTAGATCGTAATCTTTTATCTATTATAGGGACATCTTGAATAGTCCCTTATCCTGACAATCTCTTTATCATCACAATATTCCCAAAAATATTTGTAATAAGGCACATGTTCATATGTTTCTAGGTTTAGAACATGTGTGATTTTATCATATGGATCAAAATAAGGTTTAGACTCTAAAGTCCTCAGTTTCATTTAGCACATCTTAGCCTCTACACCTCTAGCTTTCATGAGGGATTGGCATGTGTAATGGATAATGGAAATTGGGAATTGTATCCATGCCTTATGCCTATCTTATATAAGATTGTGCATCTCCACAAGTTACCTAAATAATTATAACAATGCCCATTTATCACTCACATACTGAGTAAGTCTGTAGGGGAAGCCATTGAATCTATTTTCCATGATGTATGAGTAGGTGGAGAATTATATGAATAATTAACCCCATTTATTGATTTCATCCTTCATTGATCTTGAAAGTCTTTCCTTCCCAATCTCCCAATTGAACATGATAATGATGTTTTAAATGAAGGCATCATTGACTCTTTTGAATTGATGTTTACTAGCCTATAGTGTGAGATCATGGTAGTAGTTGTAAACTCTAGTTATCTCTTATTGAACTATGTTTAGGCCTAGGAAGAATCTTTGTTTATCTAGGATATAAACAATATAAGATGTCATGTAGAACTTGTTCATTATTTATACTTCTATTATTTTTTTGTGGATGGAGTCACTTATCAATTAGGCCCAATGTATGTATTTTTTATTTTCTCAAAGGGTCTAGATAAAATAGTACATCCATTCTTGATTTCACTTGGCATTAGTATTTATAATGACCTTGTGTAGTAGTATTATAATATCCCCTACCTCATCTATGAAATTAGGCCTATACATGGTCTTAGTCAATCTAATGGAGAGTTGTTTAGGGGTATTGATCCATTGCTTATTGATTATCTTTTGACATCCATCCTTTTTCTCTTCATAGAACTGTGTTGATGTCTATGGAGTTATATCCAAATAACTCTCAAATTTTGGGATGGAAAACCTAGTGCTAATGAAGTTAGGGTCAAGATCTAGAATCTTTTTCCATTTCCCATTATATACTTGCCTCATATTGGTATCATAGTGTTGGGCCATTATTAGGACTAACTAGGGGCTTTGAATAGATAGAGGAAAGGTTACAACTTATGGAAGACCAGAGTTAGATAAATAGGATCTAGTCATTCTTGAATTTTGCACCTATTCTATCCCAAAAATCTCCTAGGTCAATATGACCTAAATATATATCTTTGATCTCTATGACATTGGAATCCAAACAAGGAGTCACTCTATGGCTATTAAATTTGAACTTCATATCTTTAAGAGTCATAGAGACTATGGATATGCTTGTGAGAAACCAACTGTGAAATCTATCAAAAACTATAGGTATCTGTAACACTTATATTCTTTGGTGGAACTTAGAGTTTCTTAATGAACATCATATCTCCATAGTTCTTAAAGCCAATCCGATCCCCAATAGAAGTGGATGGTGTTAGAAGCATGTTTACTCTTTGAAAAGTTTTGGAAGTTTGAGGGGGTCAAAGGTGTGTTTGAGGCAAGTCTAGTGTCTGTGAGGATGCTGGGGGAATATTTGTAGGGAATATTCTCTAGTTTGAAAAGAATTATATTCTTTAGAATATTCCATTCAAGGAAGACCTGAATCTGAATGTAAATTTGGGAGGGAAAAAACAAGGGTTTTCTTTGAAAATGTATGATTTGGGAGGAAAAATCCTAAGATGAAGCTTTTGAAAATGAAACACTAGACTACATTAGACACATGATTTCAACCTTAGATTGTAAATAATTAATAAAATGACTACACAAATCACAAAGTATCAATTCTAAAAAGGTAGGTAACTATAGATCAACACCATGAATAAAAAAATGATATCTATGAAAGATGTGGAAGATTCTATAGAAAATGGAAAATAATTTTGGAAAATGCTTCAAACTATAGGAATTAATGGAAAAAAACTCAAGGAAAATACCATATATGATGTGGATTGGAAGTTACATACTTGGCTAAGTGTTCATTTGCATGTGGCTAGAGGTTAAATGACATGGTATAGGTAGCTAGAGCTCTAAAATACATCTAGAAATTTGATAAATGATAATAAAATCCCCAAAATACTTGGTTAAATAGTTAAAAAACCATGCAATTAATGTGAGTTATGGTAGTTTGTGGCAAAGATTAGACCTGCTTGAAGTAAGTCCACTCTTTATGGGAAGATGATTGGATTTTTTATAAGGCAAAACCCACAAGGAACTTTACACATTTATAACATGAAAATTATATTCAAGGTTCTACATCTCTTAATCTATTATAATCAGTAAGTGTTTTGCAAAAGGTAGAGCTTGATTTTCACTTTACACATTTAAATATGTGCAATGTGCACTTCGAGTTCCACATTTCAAGAAGTGGGGATTTATTTCTTTGGTAGGATCTAGATCCCATCATACACTTTACATGTTAAAAGGTGCAATGTGCATGTTGAGTTCCATATTCTATTGGCTTGAGTACATGGCAGGATTCAGAGCCCACCATGAATTTTTCATATTGTGAAAATGTGCAAAGTGCATGGTGATTTATGGGTTATATCAGTTTCTTAGGTGTTGGTGTTTCATGGTATCTATATCCCAAAGTGCATTTTTCACATTGTGTAAATGTGCAAAGTTCACACTAGGTTCTAGTTTCCATTGAAAGGGAATTTTGATGCTTTGTGAGACCCAAAACCCATGAAGTAATTTACACAAGTACAAATTACATCTAGAGTTTTAGATTATGTAAGGAAAAAAGGGAAGATGGGTTTTTTGGAGGCTTAAGGGTTTTTCCTAAAAACTAAAGGGGGTCTCCCTTAGGATATCAAATGGAGTGATATTTTTGTGACAAAAATATCAACATTTTTGGTAACCTCTACAAGATGATTGCCTACTAATCATTATTAATCTAGTGGCCTTCTAAGACATTGGCCATGGAGTCAAAAAAATTCTACAAACTCCATCCTAGGGAAGAACAAACTGGGATTTGCCTAGACACAAACAAAATAGGAAAAATAGATAAACAAAATAGAAAAAAAAAACACAACCTAAGAAATTAACTCCTAATGAGTCTAACTTGTATATAATAACTTATTAAAAACATAACCCAACCCTATTATTTACAAAAAATTAATCTTTTTAGAATAATTCCCTTACCTCAAAAGTAAGCTTTGAGGTATATCTCATTAACTGGGATTGGAAATTTTGCTCCATCAAGCTTGGAGAGCTAGAATGCATTGGTTCCTTTATACTAAGTGTTGATATATGGACCACTCCACATTGCATCAAATTTGGTGTGCGTACTTGGTTTTTCTTTATCTTCATCCCACTTAAGAACCATGTTTCCTTCATTAAAGTTCCTTGTATATGCCTTTTTATCAAAAAAAAATTTGGTTTGTGCTTGATTTGCTTCTAAGACTTTCATTGATTGATGTTTGATTTCTTCAAGCTCCATGAATTCAACCAGTCTCATCATTATTTCATTGTCGATCATGTCTAATTGGTGATTGAACTCTAAATATGAAATTTTAATTGATAGTGGTGCTTATGCTCCTCTTATATATACCATCATGAAAGGTAAACTATCGATGACCCTTTTTAGTGTAATTCATCAGCCCATAGTGTTGATTTTAGTTTCATATAACACATCCTCTAGTTATCCTCCATCATTCATTTGATGATTCTGATGATGATTTTATTGGTTCATTCAGCTAGGCCATTTCCTTAGGGGTAATAATTTGAAGTGTTCAAATACACATTATGATTTATAGACTATTCCCCTACCTTATTTCCCATAAATGCCTTAGCATTATCTGATATGATGGTGTGAGGAACACAAAACCTTGAAACTATATTGTCTATAAATTATAGAATAGATGTCTCAATGGTATCTTTTAGAGCAACCACTTCATTCCATCATTTGAAATAATCCATTTCTATGATAATGCATTTATGACCTATGCTTGATGGTAGATTGATCATCTTGATGAAATATAATCCCTATTGAGCAAATGGTTGATCTACTTGAATTGGTTTGAGAGGGAAGGTTGCTAACCTTTGCTTACAAGTGAAATATGCCTATTTTTCATAGTTTCATACCCATTGGTGGATATATTTGAATAATTTAGGCTATTAGTAGCCTCCTCTCATTATCTTAATGGCCATAGTCCTTGTAGAAAAATGTCCTCTTAATATTCCATCATGAAATTACTTGATTACTTTGGGAACTTGATCATGCTCAATACATCTTAACAAGACTCCATTCATGTCCTTCTGAAATAAATTTACATCAATAAGAACATACGGGATTGATTGGATTTGAAAATATATATTTTTAACTATTGAAAGTCATAAGGGTATTCATCAATCTACAGGAAATGAGTCATGTCTTGAATCTAGTTATTAAAAGAAGGTGGATTGTTTGACTAAGGTGTAGTTTGAGTATACATTGTGTTAGATACTAGTTCAATTGTCTTGAATTTAGTAACTAGTTGCTAACATAATCCTTTTCCCCTTATAAGCTTCATGATCATGATATCCACATCGTACTCCATGACTTTGGTAATCCATCCTACTCATTTTAAATTTATATCCCTACTTAATATAAATTATTTAATGCTCTGGTGACTCACCATCAAATGTATTTTGTTGTTAGAGATCATATGCCTAAACTTATTGAGTGATTTGATCACTACATATACCTACTTTTCCATAAAACTATAATTATTTTTATAACCTTTCAAAGATTAACTAAAGAAATAAATGGGTTGTTCTAAATCTTCTTGATTATGTTGAGTCAAAATAGTTGAGATGCTTCCTTCCCCGCCAAATGCATAGAGAATAATTTCTTTATCATTATTTGGGTTGACTAGGGTAGGAGCTTGGGAAATATCCTATTTTATGGCCTTGA
This sequence comes from Torreya grandis, assembly GCA_037957365.1. Taxonomy (NCBI): domain Eukaryota; kingdom Viridiplantae; phylum Streptophyta; class Pinopsida; order Cupressales; family Taxaceae; genus Torreya; species Torreya grandis. Next base: position 1,232,856 of record JARHVA010004372.1, on the reverse strand, counting down.
AGTTGTATTTTTTGTCCTGAGTCCAACTAAAAAGAGTTCCCTTCTTTATCATTATAGAAAGGGGTTTTTTCCATAAAGGTGAAATTTATTAAAAATATTCTCACAAAGTTAATATTCCCAATAAATATTTATAGGCCCTTTTTATGACTCGATAGTGCTAATGAAAATATGGATCTAACTCATCAAGGTCTATTATAAGACTTTATTTTGAAACTATGTATCCCAGTAGCTTCCCTTCATGTAATACAAAAACACACTTCTTTGGGTTAAAGGAAACCCCAAATTCCCTACACCATTCAAAAAGTTTCCTCATGTGGTCCAGGTGTGTATCAGCATGCTTTAAATAGTCATTAATATCATCTAGATATACTAGAATTATTTCACTTATCATACCTTTGAATGCCATGTCCATGGCTCTCTAAAATGTTTCCCCTATATTTTTTAGACTAAACAACATCTTATTATATGCATACATACCCCATTTGGTGGTGAAGGTGGTTTTAAATTGATCTAATTCATGTACTAGGGTTTGGTTATAACCTAAATAACCATTTAGAAGAGAGAATCTTTCAAATCTTGATACTTTTTATAGAATTTGTTTCATAGGGGGAAGAGGATAGTGATATTTCAATAATGCTTTGTTTAGGTCTCTAAAGTCCATGCACAACCAAATTTCACCACTTTTCTTTCTAACAGGGACTAATTTACTACCCAAGAAGAGTGTTTAATAAGAAATATTATATTAGCCTCTATCAGTTTAGAGAGATCATTATTCATCAAGGATTCAATCTTTAGATTGATAGGTCTTTATGTCTATCTGATAATTTTTGTATTTAGATCCAAATCTATAGTGTGTTAAGCTAAACTTGGATCAAACCCTCTTAAATCATGATAAATTGAAGCAAATTTATCATCAAACTCTTGACATAATTGAAAAAAATCATGCTTCTCTAAAATATTTCATACCTTACCTATATTGAGAGACTTGCCTTTTGAGATGATGATAGGTTCATAATCTTCTTCACTGATTTTAATGTTCTTCTTTTCACCCTTTATCTGGTCATCTAAATTGAATAGTTTTCCAATGTAAAGAGACCCATAGGTAGCTTATTCATTTCTAGTTGAATAATTTGATCACCATATTGGTATTATAGCCTTAGTTGATTCCTATCTGAAAACATGGTCTCTTTTCTTAGAAAATTTATAATCTACTTATCACTATCGAAGACTTGTCAATTAGTTGCATTATCAAGGATATAAGGCCACATAATCAACCTCACATGTTGTTTGTTCTTTTTCTTTATTTTAACTAGTAGGTTATACTAGAACCCCACCAAGGCCATGTGGTTAGCATCTTTATAATATGCCATTGATACTATTTGAATATTTAAAGTAGTGAAATCTTATAATAGGTCCAAAACCTTGTATTTGTAAGACCTTATCAAACTATTTTTTGTTACACTTTTTGATCTAACTTGGTGAAAAATGAGCTCACTATCACCAAATATATACAAATTATTGATTCTTATATCTTTGGCCAACTAGAGGCCTTAAATCAAGGCTTCATATTCATCTACATTATTGGTACAATTAAATTAAAGTCTGAATGAGTATAAATAACTCTGCTTATATGGGGAGATCAATACAATTCCCACACTTGCACCATTTTTGCTTCTTGAGCCATCAAAAAATAACATCCATATCCCTTAAAAATCTTCAACTAGTTTGACTAAATTCAAGATAATTGCATCTTTCTCATGAATTTAATATGTTCCTAACCTATTTCTTATACATAGTCATAAGGATCAAATTGTAAGGCTGATCCCTATTCATCCAAATGAGTGTCTATAATTTCTTATATAGGTGTTGCATTAACTTGATCCATTTCTTCCTCTTCTTGATCTTACAATTTATAATTCATTTCTATGAGAGGAATAAGATTGTATGGTTCTATATTTATTATTAAATTGGCTCAACTCTTATTGTTACTCGAGTTCCATATCTCATTCTATGTAGCATGTGAGACCAATCTACAGATAGGTATCTTCCCATATTTGTAGTGAAATCTCTTGAAAGATAAATAATAAAGTAAGGGGGAAGGTCTATGACTTAAATGTCTTGTGTGATTGATAGGCTTGGGCAAACATGAATAGTGAGGTTCAATCCCTTATAGTTCCTACTATTTGAATAATAGTCCTATCTAATTGCACAACTCCTTTATTAACAAGCATGTATTTTATTCCCAAAGCATCAATCATTTTCTTGGGAATTACTGAACTACTAGCCTCTAAATCTACCATGCAATTGTGTACTAGATGCTTCCCTATTATAAATAAAAGATAGAAGGGGGAGGCTCACCATTTTTTCCAATTTTATTATTAGCTTGAGGCTAACATAGATTTATTATAGGTGTAGGCCCCTTGGCTAGAACCTTTTTTTATATCTAAAATTTTTTTAGAGCCTCATGTAGTAAGTCCCTTTGTGCTGGTATAAATAATGCTTCTCACATAGTGACATTCAGATTAGTCTTCTTAATTTCATCAACTATGCTAAAAGGGATATTACCAACCTTTGTTAGTTCTTTTTCAAGGGCTATATCATCTGTTACAATATTAGGAGTGGGAACTTTTTCTTTTAATTGATTTTTAAGTTCAAAGGGTGTCATTTGCATGATGTTGCTCTTTGTTGGTTCCACTATAGCTTTATAAGTTCAAGCTTGCTCTACCCTGAGGGGTTGATCAGCTTTTATTGATATTTTCTTAGAACATGTATTAGATATTACAATAACTCCACCATTTAAAAATTCTTCATCTTGGATTATCTCACTGAAGTCATCCTCCTACTAGTTTAGAAGAGTTACTTCACTTTGAGCAGGTTCTTATGTGTCTACTTATTGGGAAATAGATTCTTCTTTTTGTCCTTACATGCTTGTTATTCCTTACACCATCAAGGCTTGATTGATTACACCATTAGGGTAAGTATTCTAATTATAGGTCTAATTGCAAGGATAACACCACTCATACTCTTGAGACAAATTATTTTGAATAGGGACAATAGCTTTGGAAACTCTTAGTGCCAATAAAGCATAGATGTTTGGAGGTCTTGGTTGTGAATTCTATCTTCGTTGTTGGTTATTACCTTGATATGGATACCTATCTCCATAGTATGGTTTCCTATTCCCTTGGTATGTAGGGTTATATGGATGAAAATGTTTATAATTTTGGGCTTGCTACCTTTTCATTGACATTAACTCATTTCTAAAACTCTTAAGTAATGACTTTACCTTATATAGATCATCTATAGGTGCAAGAGTCAAAGTAGGTGCCTTGATCATAGTGACAATTGGAGTAAGTTTAGGTGGGGGAATAGGAGCTATTTATAGAAATAGGCATTGGTGGAGTTGGTGCAATTTTTCCAACTTGGATTAAACAATTTTTTGCCCTTATTACAATATTGTAAACTGCAGGAAGTGTGGTGCAACCCATTGATTGAATCATCATAGTTATATCACTATTGAGAGCTTTTAAGTAATACAATAAAGTATTATTTATAGTGGATTTGACCAAGACTGGGAACCTATTCTAGGTCTTCTAGAAATCATAGTTAAAATCAATTATTTGATCATGAAGAGCTCATTGAATAGTAGTTAACTATTTAACCAGGGAAAGGTGGTCACTTTTGTCTTCAAAATGGGTACTTGGCATAGTGTTGAACTCATCCCAAACTTGGATTGAACTGAGATCAAGGCATTTTTACCATTGTAAAGCTTTACCCTTGAAAGAGGAGATTATAAGCCTAATTTTAACATTGTCTTGGACCACATTATGGATTGAACAAAGGTTAGAAATATCTTGTATGTGATCTAAAGCAATGGTATATGTTTCGCTAATAAAATATGGTAGGCTTTTTAAGGATGAGACTAGTATATCATCATGTTTAGCTAATTGGAGTGGAATACCTATATTGAAGGATATGAAATTTAGATTTCTAGCCATTATAGGAGGTACAAAATTGATAGGAGTTACCACTGAGGGTGGAAAAATAATTGTAGGATATACCTTAGGCTGAGGGGTGACTACTTTTGATCTCTTTTTAGATGGAAATAACAATTTTAAAAAATCAGCCCTCTTACTTTTAGTATATGATTTTGTTTGTTTCCTTGGCATATGTCACCTTGAAATTATGAGTCTATAAGCCAGTGGAGTCACTAGGTGATTTTATAATTGCACAAAACTTGTACAACACTTGCTGATAATAGTACCAATATCTATGTAATTTTTATGTCCCATCAAGCATGCCAAAAACTATTATCACTTAAGATTGAACTTGTCTTGATTCTATAGCTTGTTGTGTAATTACCTAATGATACAATGGAAAAACCTCAAAATCTATGGGACCTTGGAAATTTGAGGTTAATTTCTAGAGAAGGCTAACCTCCTTTCACGAAATCCAATGCAAATTGATAAAATATTAGTTTTATGGAAATCTCACTCTTTATTACTTTTGAATCCTAAACTAGGGTTTGAAATGGAAAAGGGTTAAAGAATTTAAATTTGTAGAAAACTAAAAATATGGTGATTGCACCAAATATTTTATAGTGGATTTTAATGCTTGCTTGATAAACACAGTAGATCAAAAAATATGTTGAATTTATTTTAGCATAAACTCATACAAATAGAAATTAGAGGTAGTATTTTAGCTATTTCTTACAAAAGGGAAAGGGATATTTATTCCAAATAATATTTAAAAGAGTGTAAAATACCACAGATGAATTTCTTGAAAGTGAAACAAAGAGATGAAGATTCTAAAAATAATCAAACAACTTGCACACACACAAAGATCTCTCAAGACAAGAAAGGCAAATCTTCAAATTTATTTCTCTCGAAAGGTTACAACTTGTAGTAAATACATTAAAAATGTAGAAAGTATAAATAGCAACATAAATATAGATTGTTCCATGAGTTCTACCCATTTTTATACAAAATATCTCTAAGATATGTAGTTGATAATACTTGAACTCTTAGTTGAACGAGAACATGCAAATCTAAAACCCTCATGCAAAAGAGGTGAGTTCTTCTATTTTTGGCATTTCTAAACTTGTGGAACAAATATAAAATGGCATGTATGAGTTGTTTGTGACTTTTAGTGTAGCATGGCATGGCTATAAGTGTTGAATCTTCATGAAAGGCTCCAATTTGGTAGTGGTTGATAATAGCTTCCTCATGCAAAAAGAGGGACCCAAAATAGAACTTGAGTTTCAAAATAAGATAACTCCAAATCACTTTCCATGAAAATCCCTAACTTGCAAAACACATGCGGGAATTTTGAAACTTTAAGCCTTACCACTTGTCAAAACAATCTAGGCAATTTGCACTTCATGGTTTTATACTTTTCAATAATTCATATTTATCAAAATGGAAAGTGCAATTTACACTTGTGCTTTTTGTAACTTTCACATAATCAAAAAATATAAAATGTCTTTTATAATGAAAATACAAATTATAAATCTTTTTAAATGAAATTATAATGACATAACATTCATCAGAGAAAAACATTAATTAATGTCATTAATTTCCTCAGCTTTTTTATCATTCTTGGCCTATAGCTTCTCAGTATATGCATCAAAGGCCTTGAATATTTCTTATATGTGTTCTAGATCTGGCCCATAAGAGTAGATGTTGGAGGCTACATAATCTGATTGAACATGAAAAAGCTCTCTTTTGAAATTTCCAATCCCCTACATTTCTATCCTCATTTTATCAAATGTTTTTTCTTACCTAATGAACTTGAGATAAAACTTAGGATAAAGACTATATTTTGAAAAAAAAGTATCAATTATTGCTTTGAAATTATTTTGGACCTAATCTATCTAAAGGAGATTATTGGCATCATCTACTGGTTCACATGACATTAATTCATCATGCCTTTAATCTCTTACCATACATCAACCACCTTATCATGACCCTTTTTGGCTCACTCAATAGACTCTATTAGTATTCTTATCTAAAATTGAACATCCTTGTGTAGTTCCTCGTGCTCAACATCACTCTTCAATATATTCTCAGTAATGAGGGTATTCATATCAATTGATTTTATGGCTATCAATTTGGGATAATACATGTTTAAGGTTTGAATTTCTCTTTCATAGTTATTGATTTGCTCCTTCAAAATTTCTTTCCTCTCTATGATGATTCCATAATGTTCCATCATTGTTGAAATAACCTTATTGCATTTAGTGATTAGTTCATCATACCATTCCTTCATAACCCTTCCCATGTGATAAATCTCACATACATAATCAATTGTAGCTTATCTAAACCGATTGGTTGTACTACCTATGGTTGTTTTGATATTTCACTGGGCTTTATGAACTAGTTCAATGATTCTATCAACTAATCTACTTTTCTATTTAACTCATCCTTAGTGGCTTTGTCATGAATAATTATATGGAAGAGAAAGTTGATACTAGTTTGCATGTCATACTTAAGACCTTCTCTAGTCTACCATCCAAGGTGTATTTGATAAATATGATAATCACCTACCACAAGATCTTTTGATTTATCTAGTGAGGGAACTACAATTTCAACATATCTCTCCCCCTTATCATTATTAAATATCCTTAAGAGGGTCTAAGGAGTAGGTTTTTATTTCTTCTTGACCTCTGACATGCCAAAATCCAATGTACTAGGGTCAATCATATATTTCTTCTTCTTACTCACTGATTGGCCTAAACAACTAAGGGTAACCACTTGTCATTTTGACATGGTTACTAGAGAATTAGTAGTTGGTGTTACTACATTATAAGACATTATAACCATTAGGGACTCCTGGGAAGTTGTTGTCATTGGTTTCTCAAGAGGTTCTATTTGGGATCCAATTTACTCAGTAGGTTATAGATCAACATTTACATCAAGTGTATGGGCTACTCCAATCTTGACTAATGGTATTTTAGGAATAGTGGGAATGGGAGGAGTGGAGGAAATGAAAGAAGTTATGTCTATTAGCAAAATGGAAGATGGAATAGACATAGGGATTGTGAATTTGGGAACTAATGGAAGGGTGGAAGCCAAAGCATTGAATGTGTCAATCAAATGAGTGAGACCACTCAGGGTTGGTGATGTGAAAATGGTGGGTTGAGATGAAGAGGAAAAAATACTTATCCTAGGTGTTTGGGTGGCCTACAAAACTATAGTCAGGATTATTGATACCATATCAATGTACTATTGGGTGTTGCTAGGAATTAATGGAGATGTGATGAAAGGATTTATAATAGTAAGGGAGAATAGGAGTGGATCAAATGAGGAAGGTGAAATGGGAGGAAGGGAAGGTGGAGTGGAAACTTAAGATTTTACTACAGGGGGACCCTGAGTGTCCACTTAAATAATTAGTGTTGATTAAACTTGAATTATTAATATGGGTATTGTGGGTGAAATGGTAGGTAGAGTTGAGAAAAGTGGAGGTGTTGACACTAGAGTTAGAGGTGTTGAAACTTCCTAAGTAATATGAGTAGGAGAAGGGGGAGCAGTATAAATAGGGATCAAGGCTATGGGATCTAAAGGTATAGAACCCTTTGTTGATGCCATTGTGTCTTTAGGTGAAAGATAAATTAATTCATCTGTAGCTTCTCCTTATCTACTTGATTCTCCTTTATTTTCTTTAATCTTTTTTTATTCTTATGTTTCTTCTTAGGCTCCACTAATGGTTCACTAGGGCCCTCCTCTGATGGAGTGATACCTTATGTTATGAGCTTTGAAAGATTATCTTTAATCCCTATTGTCTCCCTTGTGACCTTTAATCCTTTACTCCTTAACCAATTAATTATTCTATTGATCATAGGGGATATTATATCAAATAGAGAGAAAGACTCAATAACTGACCACCTCATTGGTGGTAAGGGTCTAGAAATGATCTGTATAAGGTAGATTGGGTCTACTCTAGAGTTTTCATCCACCAAATCATCAGGGACTAGTGTCAGATCATAATATATTATCTATTAAATGGACATCCTTGAATAGTCCATCATCCTAACCATCTCTTCATCATCAAAATATTCCCCAAAATCTTCATAATAAGGCACATGTTCATATGTTTCTAGGTCTAGTGCATGGGTGATTTTACCATATGGATAAAAATAAGGTCTAGACTCTAAAGTCCTGAGTGTCATTTGGCACATCTTGGCCTCTGCACCACTAGATTTCATGATGGATTAGCATGTGTAATGGCCAATGGAAATCAGGAAATGTATCCCTACCTTATGCTTATCTGAGAAGAGTTTGTGCATCTCCACAAGTTTCCTAACTAACTCCAACAACACCCACTTATCACTCACATATTGGGGAAGTGTGTAGGGGTAGCCACTGAATCTAACTACCTTGATGTAGGATTAGGTGGGGAATTATATGAATAATAAATCCCATTTAATAATTTCATCCTTCACTACTCTTAAAAAAATTCCTTCCCAAGCTCCTGATTGAACATGATAATGATGTTGTAAAGGAATGCATCATTGACTCTCCTTAACTTCTATCTACTAGCTTATAGTGTGACATCAGGGTAGTAGTTGTAAACTCTAGTTATCTCTTCATAAATTGTGTTAAGGCCTAGGAATAACATTCCTTTGGCTAGAATATAAACAATATAAGATGTCATGTAGAACTTGTTCATCATTTTTACCTCCATTAGTTGCTTATGGAGGGACCCACTTATTAATTGGGCCCAATGTATGTATTGTTTATTTTATTAGATGATCCAAATATACTGGTACACCCATTCTTTATATCACTTGGAATCAAGATTGTCAATGACCCTGTGCAATAGTATTATTATATCCCCTACGTCATCTATGAAATCAAGCCTATACATGGTCTTAGTCAATCTAGTGGAGGAATGTTTAGGGGTCTTGAGCCATTGATTGTTGATTATCTTTTGACATCCATCCTTTTTCTATTTATAGAAATGTTTCAATGTCTATGGAGTTATATCCAAATAAGTCTTAAATAATGGGATGGCAGACATGGCATTGATGAAGTCAAGTTCAAGATCTAGAATATTTTCCCCTTTCTCATTATATACTTACCTCCTATAAGGATCATGTGTTGGGCCATTGTTAGTAACAACTTATGGCTTTAAATAGTTAGAGGAAATGTTGCATATTGTGGAATACTAGAGTCATAAATACTTTGGATCCATTCATTCCTAAATTCTACACCTATTCTCTCCCAAAAGTCTCCTAGGTCAATATGACCTAAATCTATATCTTTGATCTCTGTGATATTGGAATCCAAACAAGGAGTCACTCTAGGCATTTTAGATTTGAAATTAATCTCTTTAGTAGGTATGGAGACTATGGATATGCTTGTGAGAAATCAACTATGAAAGTTGGTGGAACTTGTAGGTGTCTAGAACACTTAAATTCTCTTATAGAACTTGGAAGTTTTTTAAGCATGTCATATCTCTGTAGTGCTTGAACCACGTTAGATCCCCAATGGAAGTGGATGATACTAGAAGCAAGTCTACTTTATATGAAGTACTAGAAGTCTCTAGGGGTCAAAAGTGTTTGAGGTAGGTAAAGTATTTATGGGGATGCTAGGGGAATATTTGTAGGGAATATTCTCTAGTTTGAAAATAAATATATTCTTTGGAATACTCTATTCAAAGAAGCCCTAAATTTTATTGTAAATTTGGGAGGGTGAAAATAAGGGTTTTCTTAGTAAAATGTATGCTTTGGGAGGACAAAATATTGAGATGAAGATTTCAAAAATTAAACCCTAGGAAAACCCTAGACTACCCTAGACACATGATTTCAACCTTAGATTACAAATAACTGATAAAATGACTACACAAAGCATGAAATATCAATTATAAAAAGGTAGGTAAACCTAGATAAATTCCACAAACAAAACAAGATGGAAAACAATTTCATAAAATGCTTCAAACTATAAGAATTAATGGTAGAAACTCAAGGAAAATACCATATATGATATGGCTTAAAAGTTGTAGACTTGGCTAAGTGTTTATTTGTACATGGATCAAGGTTAGATTGCATGGTATAACTAGATATATCTCTAAAATTCATTTATTAATTTAACAAATGATAATAAAAACCCCAAAATATTTGGTTAAATAGTTCAAAAATCCTACAATAAATGTGAGTTATGGTGGTTGGTGGCAGAGATTAGACTTTCTTGAAGAAGGTCCACTCTCTACAGGAAGATGATTGGATTTAGTGGAAGGTGGAACCCACAGGGTAATTTGCACATTTAAAACATGCAAATTACACTCAAGGTTTTGCATTCTATAGCTTATTATAATTGGTAAGTGGTTAATGAAAGGCATATCTTGACATGTACATTGCACATTCAAAAACATGCAATGTGCACTTTGGGTTCTACATTCTATGGAAGGGGGGATTTATTTATTTAGTAGGATCCAAAGCCTATCATGTACTTTTCAAATTATGAAAACATGCAATGTGCATGTTGAGTTCTAGATTCCACCAATTTGGGTCCATCATGAGATCTGAAGCCCACTATGTATTTTTTATGTTGTGAAAATGTGTAAAGTGTATGGTGAGTTTTGGGTTTCATTGATTTCTTAGGTGTTGGTGTTTTGTGGGATCTAGAGCTTGAAGTGAATTTTTCATGTTGTGTAAATGTGCAAAGTGCACTTTGGGTTCCATTTTCCACCAAAATGGAATTTGGGTACTTTATAAGACCTGGAACCTATGAAGCAATTTGCACAAGTGTAAATTGCATCTAGAGTTCTAGATTCTACAAGGAAAAAAGGGAAGATGGGTTTTTTGGAGGATTAAGCATTTTTAATAAAAAACAAAGGGGGTCTCCCTTAAGATATCAGATGTAATGATATTTTGGTGAAAAAAATACAATAACTCCTTTAAGTGATTATTGGTTCAGAATGCTTATCTCTTTTGGATGGGTACTCAGGATACAACCAAGTGCTGGTAAGAGAAGAAGACCAATACAATAATACCTTCACCATGAAGTTGGGCACATATGCTTATCATAGGATGCCTTTTGGATTTTCAAATGATGGTTTTTCTTTCCAAAGAGCCATGGACATGGATTTATAAGGGTTTCTAAATTATATGGTGTTGGTCTACTTGGATGACATAACAATTTTATCTAAGAAGGCTAGTGAATACTTGGATGACTTATGATTGATCTTTAAAAGATGTAGAAAATATGGGATCTCATTGAATCCCAATAAATGTGTGTTTAATATCCATGGGGGAAAACTCTTGGGATATATTATCTTAAAGTAGGGATTAGCTATTGATCCTGATAGAATAAGTGTCATCTTGGCATTATTCTTACCCAAGCACAAAAAGGGACTCTAGAGTTTCCTTGGGAAAATAAACTTTATGAGAATGTTTATACCTAGTTTTGCCAACTTGGTCAAACCCATCACTGCCATGCTAAATAAAAACTAAGTTTTCACTTGGTTAAAGGAAGGTAAAGCAACATTTGAGGCTATCAAACAAGCCATTGCCCAAGAACCCACACTCATGAATCTTGATTTCTCAATGGATTTCATATTTTATGCCTTTTCTAATATTTATAATATGTTAGTTATGCTAATACAAAATAATGGTGAATGACTTGAGCATCTAATTGAATTTTTTAGCCAATGCCTTGAGGGGCATGAGATAGGGTATAATATTGTATAAAATCAATTCCTTACAATGTTAAGAAGACTTTAAAAAATTATACTAATGATATTCAATAGAAAAATTTATCTTATGCTGTCTCATCCTGGAGTGAGGGACTTCCTTCTTAACAAAGACTTGAATGAGAAGAGGGCTGGTTACATTACCAAGGTCATGGAATATGATGTGGAGAGAAAATTCACTAAGATAGTGAGGGGAAAAGGCTTGTGTGAGAATATGGTTTATGACTTTCAAGAAGATAAAAAAGTTTTGGTGACACAAGAAAACTCATAAATAGATGCATCTCTACCTCATACTATCTGGCTCCAAGATATGACACAATTCTTAATAACATGTGAATGCCCTCAAGGTATGGATAGGGTAAAGAGAAGCTATTTTATACTTTATTCTATACCTTATGCATTGGTTGATGGGGTTATATTTAGAAAGGACATCAATGGAGTGAATCTAAGGTGCATAAATGATAACCAAGTGACCAAGCTCTTGGAAAAATTCCATAATGCGCCTATAGGAAGCCATTTTTCTACAAGGACTACCATAGCAAAAGTGATGAGAGTTGGTTATTACTGGCCCAATATTTTTTAAGTATGCCTATGCATGGATGAGAATATTTTCAAAAGTGTGCTCTTTTTGTAGGAAATCAAATAGTGGTATCCCTTCCTCTCAACCTAATCTAGGTGGAACAACCCTTCATGTAGTGGGGTTTGGACTTCATAGGAATGATCAATCCACCTTCTAGTGGAGGACACAAATGGGTACTCACTACTACTAACTACTTCACTAGGTGGGTATAAGAAATTTCCTTGAAACAAGTTAATGAAATAGTAATGTTGGACTTTTATGATAGCATAATAAGAAGATTTGGTGTACCAACAACAATAATTTTAGATAATGCCTTAACATTCATTGATATAAATACAAATGAGTGGGAACTTTAGATGGGTATCTACCTTTTTACATCCTCAAATTAATACCCATAAGGTAATGGACTGGTAGAGTCAAAAAAAAAACTTGATAAGGATAATCAAAAGGAATATGGAATAAAATCATAGAGTGTGGTACAAAAAGACAAATATAGGCTTATGGGTTGATAGAGTGACTCCCAAAGTTACCATTGACAATTTACCATTTGTCCTTGTATATGGGAGAAAATTCAAGTTTCCCATTTCTCTTGATTTTCCTACTTTGGAGTTAATCCATCAGCTTGAGTTGATGGAAAATGAACCTGTGAGCATGAGTATGGCATAGCTCATGGAGCTTGAAGAAACAAGGGACCTTGAAATGAAAACATTAGAATCACACCAAGCTCAAGTCAAGAAAGCCTTTGAAAAGAGAGACACAACAAGATAATTTAAATAAGGGGATCTAGTCCTCAAATGGGATTTAAATAAGGCCAAGCCAGGCAACCATACCAATTTTGATAGCTTATGGAGTGGCCATTACTTGATCCATAGATGTAAACAACAATGCTTTTTATCTTTCCCATTTGGGTGGAGAGGTATTACCCATCCTAGTCAATGTCATTCATTTAAAGACTTTTTATTAGAAGATTTTGTAGTCATTGTATATATTAGAGAAGTTTTTCATGTTTTTCTCTAAGTGCCTTGTGCACATTCATTTTTAGTTGTGCATTTCCTTTCCCTAAGTGCCTTGAGCATAGTGTTTGTTTTTTTCATGTTACTCTTATTGCTTTAAGAGTATTTTTTAGAGAGGGAAAACCTTGTATCAATTTTTTTATCAACTGGGAAGAAATACTTATGACATAATATGCCTAATAGATCAGATAAGGCAACTTATCTATTGTATAGCAAGCATGAAATCCTACAAGGTTTCTAGAAATGTTGACCAAAATTGGCCTACATATGAAGCTCAATTCTAGAAGAACCTAACTATCTTAGCATGCCATTTAAGAATGATTAGATCAATTCACTTGTGCATTTGATAAATGTACTTGGGAAGTCAACTAATGTTGAATAATTACATGAAAGTGATGTATTTCATGCCATGAATATCCTTTACAAGTTTGGTGTCTTGATGTGTTTTCTATCTCAAGATATAAGCCCTCAAAAATGATCTAACAGTGTGGGACATGCCCAAAAATGTCAAATTAAGGCCATAAAAAATAATCATTTAGATTAAAAAAATCCTCAATAAGTTTCAATTTTAATACAAGGCTAACAAGTGGCATAATCTCAAAAATCAGGTTCAAGGATCAATGGCATGCGAGCAATCTCATGAGGTTCATAAGTTAATGAAGATTGATCGAGTGCATTAAATCATGTGATTATAGATCAATGATGAGCATAGGTAAAAAAATTTATAGGATCCTAATTATGAACACAATGGTGATATGCATCATAATCATGGTAATTTAGCAGATCAATAGCATGTATTTGATCATGTAAATCAAAGATCAATGGCACCTGCTCAATCATGTCAAGGAAATCAATGATGTGTTTGAGGTCAAGAAATAAATGAGATTAGATTATAGGCAAGAAAAACACATGATGTAAGTGTGTTATATAGATGAAGATAGATAACAAGGTCCCAAGAAGACATGTGAGACTACCAAATGTCATATTTTTGAAAGCCAAGACAAAGATCAATACAAGACTGCCAAGTGTCACATTTTTGAAATCCAAGATAAAGATAAATGTAGGGATACCAAGTGGTACAATATAAGATGTAAATAAAAGATTGAAGGCCAAAAATTAAGGTCAAATCTAAGAGACTCTCGAGGAGATTGACTGAGCAAAATTGATCAGGTTCTAAGGGGGCACAAGATGAAGACATGCGTATAAGGCGATAAAAATTAGGTTGAAATAAGTAGCCCAAGGAAATGCCACATAGGCATACATGTCAGATTAAAATAGTTTTCCACCTAGATAGGAAAACATATAAATGTGAGATCAAAATTTGATCTAGGTTATCAAAGCAAACATTGTAAATTCATAGATCACCATTAAAGCTCAGCTAGACCTCTCAAAATCTCTCAAGCATAATTTTTATGTCTTGTTTAATTAGGAGACTAGGTAGCTTATGGATCTTCATTTAAATTATTATTATAAGAAAACAAATAAGGTGATTGGTTTTCATCTATAGTGAACCTATGTTCAAGGCTTGGAGTAAAGGCAAAATGGTGATTGTGAAAGGAATGTTAGAGGGGACACCAAATGAATTAGTTAAATCAATTATCTAATAATGTAAGGGATATATCAAGATGAAGCATGGTGATATAATATCATTAATAATATGTAAATTTATTAAGGTTGATAAAGTCAAGTGGAGCATTCAATGAAATTTCAAAGTATTTAGAAACTTTTCACTTTTGGTGGATGATGACATCCACATCTTTAACAAGTTTTTGTCTTCTAGTGTGTTTCTCAGCCAATAAGTGGACTTGAAGAATATTTGGAGCTGATAAAGGTTAATTTTTTCAAGAAAGGTTAGTTATAACTGATCTAAAGGTGGTTGAGAATTCATGGAAGGTGGTTGTAGCTCATTTATTGATTTATGTTTTGCTCACTTCTCTCTCTCTTCTCTTTTATCATATATATCCCATTTCTTCCCCATTAAAAAAAGAATATTTTATCATTTTTTTAAAAGAGGAGAGACTCTCATTTGAAATTTTATAAAATACCTCTTAAAGTAATAAATATATTTTTTTACCTATCTCTTGCCTTTGAATTGTGTTTAATAAGTTTGTGCATGATGGCCTTATAAAGGAGTGTCTTCCATGTCCATTGTCCTTGTTTCTTTCCTATTTTTTTGGTGTTTCTAATCTATTTATAGGTCTAAACTCATGCTCTTTCTACTAGTAATGGATGCTTGGTGTGAATCTTAGAATTCCTCTTTTCTCTATTCATTGTTTTGTGAGCCTAGTTTATGAAACACTTATGCGGATTAGATAGTTTGTGAGATTGTGTGAGTAAGGATTATCTTAAACTTCATCAGTCGTTATTTCATGATTATGTGATTTTTCATTTAAATTTGGTGCATCACCCCATTTATCTCTCTTAGTAACCCTTTACCCCCTCTTGTAGACACTATAAAACTACACATGACAGTTCTAGTTGTTGAAACACCTTAAGACCCCTATGAGACCTTGAGTCTAGTTGACCACCTAGTCAGCTAACTCACCAAATTACTAAATTAACATTTTAACAACCCCTTTTAACTTACTTTAACTCTTTTTCCTTAGACACTCAACCACCAACGGTTAGCCTAATTGTTAATAGTTACCCTGACCATCGATGGTCAGGTCTCCTCATCTCCTTACCTTCTTAACACATCACCAGCTTTGTGCAAGATAATGAGGCATAATTTAATATTTTTTCCTTATGCAGTGCTAAAAAACTTCTAAGAATTTTGGTCATCAACCTCGCCCTCTAGGGAACCTTCCATCCTCCATTTCTCTTTGCCTATAAAAGGAGGGGAGTGGGAGGTGAAAAGGATCCATGTTCAAGCTATAAAATATTCTTACACACAAGTATTCACTCTCCCAATCATCAAGTCTTCCTTTGGAAACTCAACATCAAAAAAATAAACCCAAACCTTTGTCAAATTTTCTTTTGAGGCCAAATTACTGTTACTCTAGCAAAATTGCTTTAGCCTTCAACCATCAACTAGCTAGCAAACTATTTGTATATTAGTACTTTAGTGTTGTTATTTTGGAATTTTGACCCCTAAACCTAATTAGACCAATATGTGCCTTGTTTCATCTCTACCAGATCCTTAAAATAACCCTTATTTGACCATTCATTCATTTTGTAACCACTCTTTTAGTGACCTTCAAAAACACGTAGGCAACCACCGATGCTCGCCCTAACCTCCAATGGTTACCCAACTTTCGATGGTCAACCTAACTGTTAATGGTTCACCTAACCATCGATGGTCATTATGGTAGAAAATAACAAGTTATTTTCAGCCCCTTAACCCCATCGAAATCTAACTTGCTATGTTCTTACATGTTCACAACCCCTTTTATAATTTTATGAACTTGACTTCACCCACCTTAGCATAAGTTTTGACCCACTTTTGTGATATTTAGTCATTTTATTTAAACAAGAATTCTACTTTCTTCTTGTATTGTATTTCATTTACTCTATGTAAGTACATTACTTTTATCATTTTCAATTTAATTATTAGAAATAGTGGATTGACAGCCTCCTAGAAAGCATATGCTTCTTGGATCTCACTCACACTAGGTAGTCCATATAACTATCTTACTAACGATCCCTTTTGTTAGTGCTTTCTTATTTTCAAGTTATTCCTTCCTATCCAAAGAGGATTTCTCAACATTCATCTGGATTACATGCACATCACCAACCAGGTATTTTTACCATACCCTTATTACTATTTTCTTATCTTCTTCAAAAATTAAGAAATGAGTAGAAATTAAGAGAAACATTTTGGCATGCCCGATGGCACCTAGCATCATCTAGGTGCCCCTTATTTCTTCCTTTATTTTATGCTCATCAAATGAAATCTAAAATTTCTTTTGGCATAAAATAAACCCATTGCATTACATTGATTGTTAACTTGTTTTAGTTCACTAGTTAACTAAAAGTAAAATAATTAATCATAGTTTCACTCTTGTTATCACACACTTATACAAACCACATAATCAATCAACACATCAAAAAAAAATTGAGACAAGGCCCAACTAGGATTTCATCACCTAGTGATAAACCTTACCCTTTCCTAATAATCCTACTTGGAGGTCATTACTAAGGGGAGAACAAACTTAGCTCTTTGGTTAATTATAAACTCTAAAATTAAGTATATCTTGGCTAATACCTAACACCCTTATAATTGTGGTTTTTGAAGTGAGGGGATAGGCCGCAATACTAAGTCACGTACTGAAGATCAATACAAATTTCTCTCTTGAGCACCTAAATGTAACCTAAAACTAACCTTAGATTTCCTCTTCAGTACATGATCTACAATCCAAATTTTCTTCTTCACACTTTCTAAAGCATAAGCCAAAAGTGATCTAAAAAATAATCCTAAGTTTAAACTCACTTTTAGTGTATGTTTGGATTTCTTTGAGTTTTTTAATTTTTCTTTATTTTTGTTTGAGGTGTGAGTCTTTTTCATTTCTTTTCTATTTTATCACATGGTCTTTACTAGATAGTAGTTGAGAAATCAAACCAATCAAAGACCATCTTCCTCATCCTCTTCATCTTCTATGGACTATACTTCATATGTTGAGGGTTCTTCTCCTCATTCTCCCTCCTTCCATTCCTTATATAGTTATTGAGGGTGATGCAAATTTTTCCACATTCCTTGATAATAACCATGTATCCCTTTGACACTACCTAAAGACCTTATCTCACCACACCTCTACTACTTCGGTTCTTCCCACACATCCACCCTTTGGTATGCCTCCCCATCTTATGGTTGGTGTTACTTCTACCCAACCATGGGTCACCCAAGCCTATTATTTTACCAATATCCCATCCACTACTACCATCAAAACTCAATCCAACATTCTAACCTATAACTAAAATCCTCCTACACCAACCAGCACCTCTAATGTAGGGGCAACCTTACCTCTTGTTACCTATACCCCACCTACCATAGGGATATCTTCTACCTCTATCCCCACCATTCCTCTTATCACCCCTAACCAACCAATATCTAACCCTCTCCAAAATTTTGTACTTTCCATATCTCCTACCCTTCCACCTATTATCACAAGGGTCACCACTCAACCTCAACCTACCACTTCAACTATACCTCCAAACCAACCTTTGTCAATACCTAAATAAACACCCATGACATCTTACCAATATGTTCATAATCCACAAGGATACATACCACCTTCTACCCAACCTTTTGTGCCCACATACCAATATGGGGAATCATCCCAACCTTCCATGACCACATACCAATATGTGGCATCTTCTCAACCTCCCACCTCTTATCCATACATTACATCCACTCAACCTCAACCAAACCTACTACCCAACTATGGAGCTCCCCAACCTCAAATAGATTTATTTAAGGTTTTAATGGATAAAATGTCCAATCTTGATTCATCTATTTCTAGGGCTCATAACCTTATATCTTATGATCAAATTTATAATGAACCCATTCATCTATCCATTCCTATCTGACTTTATCCTCTTCAATGGGAACTACCTACATTTTCCAAGTTCTAAGACAAGGAGGACCCACAACAACATTTAAGAGGATTCCACCATTCTTTCTATTTTGATTGCATATGATGATGCTCTTCTCCTTTATGCATTCCCCATGTCCTTATCTAAACTAGCCTTTGATTGGTATAGTGCTCTCACCAAGCACTATATTTTCTCCTTTTCTCAACTAGACCAAATCTTCTAAGATCATTTTTTAGTCAACATATCTTGAAAATTTTCCATTACTAACCTTTACTCCATTAGTCAATTTTATGATGAATTGATTGCTAATTTTGTAGCTAGATGAAGAGGTCTCATTAACTAACTTTATTTCTCATTACCCCAACCCAATCTGATTAAACTCTTTTCTCGAGGTTGTCCTAAACATATTGCTCCAACTCTTCAAGTTTGGAATTGTATAACCTTTGATGAGGTATTTACCATGACATGTAAACTTGAAATTAGAGCCATTGATGAAGGTAAATTATAACTAAGAAATAAGAATTCCAACTTTAAATACAATGACCCCTCTTCACCCAAAACTACTAACCCATCCAACCATCCCAACACCAAGACATAGGCAACCACAAACATAGTTGTCTTAAAATATGCTCCACCTCCAATTATAAACCAACCAAATCAAACCAATTCTTCTAACCCATAAAACCAACAAAATCACAACTAAAAATAAACCACTCCAAGACAATACACTCCCATAGGGGATTCATATGCTTCAGTTTTGGATAAGCTACTTAAAGCTAACCTCATCAAATTTACTCCTATCAAACCACCCCAAAAATTTGATGTTTCTCAACCCACACCTGGTTGGTATAATGAAAATGATCTATGTTCCTTCCATTTCATTATTGGGAATGATGTTAGTAGATGCAATACCTTTAAAACTATTATCCAAAACATGATTGATAAAGGTTAACTATCATTAGATAATCCTAATGCACCTCAAAACCAATCATTAGACATATTTTTTAAATGTTTTATTAACCATACACCTTCCATCAACCATGACAATATCTAATATAAATCATCTCATGCTCATGAGGTACACATAGTTAATGTTGTTACCATTAAACTTGTTATTGAGGAAACCATTACCTCAATTAACTCTTCTTCCACCCCACTTATTAAAGTGATTGAATCTTATTATATTCCTTTGGAAAACCAAACAAATTAAAAAACTTCCTCTCTTTCAATTGAAGATACCATTGAATTACCTACCTCTCCTTTGGTATAAATACCAAAGGAGCAAGCCAATGTTTCAACTACTTCCTCCAATCCACTTATTGAAGTGGTGGAATCACTACTCTTTCCTTTAGATATTCAAACAAAGGAAGTAAACAACTCCCTTATTTAATTTTAACCAAACACACCTTCCTTACCTACCATAGAACCAACCACTCCTTCTTTGGGAACCACTCCAAAGGAAGAGATCATCTCCTTTGTTCTTTCCCTAGAGACACCATCTTCCTCAACCATTGAACCTTCCACCCAAGACAAAGTTGAATAAAATATTCCCTCACCTCAACCTATGGGATTAATATTTGAAACCAATAACCAAGGAATCAAACCCATCTATAAACCTTTTTCTAGATTGGTCCAAAATCTAGAGTTTAGTTCTCAACTCAATCTAGATAGGGCCACCTTTTAGCACCATCTTGGGCTACCTTACTAAAAAATAAGAACCTTTAACCTCACTTAAATCTACCCTTAAACCCATCATTACCTCAACCTCATCCTCAGATACTTCTTTCTCCATAACCATAGGGGAACCATCTAACCCACCTCAATCTAAAATTGTTAAATCACCCTACACCCCTTTGACCAAACCCATCCAGAATCTAGGAATACTTATTACTCCTAGCTTAGCTCATCCCTCTTTGAATTTGGACTTAACCCCATGAATTACACCAAAGAAACCTTTGACTAAACCTATCAAAAAGGTAGAACCACCCAAACCATCTAAAACTAGACCCATACCACCCTCTTCTCTTTTACCTTCAATTTTAGGACCCCATCCATCTACTATCCCTATTACCTATTCTTCATCTAGTAGACCTTCTCATTTTAATCTAACTACACCTAAATCTACAAAAACAACAAAATTATTATCATTCTTAACTAACCTAGCTACCTCTACCTTCCCACCTATCGCCAAACCTTCACCCTCCACCTCTACACCAACCATAACCAAACAATCCCAAATGAAATCACCCAAAAAATTCATTCCACCTCCTCC
This sequence comes from Torreya grandis, assembly GCA_037957365.1. NCBI lineage: Eukaryota > Viridiplantae > Streptophyta > Pinopsida > Cupressales > Taxaceae > Torreya > Torreya grandis. Next base: position 1,211,771 of record JARHVA010004372.1, on the reverse strand, counting down.
AATTTTCATGGTAAAGCCTACTCCTAAGAAATCTCCCACTCCCAAAACCAACAACCCAACACCTTTGATCAAATCTTATTTAACCATTCGATAAAGGTTATTACAAACCTCTTCTTTAACCTTACCACCCATCAAACCTTTTAACCCTTCACATCTTAAACTAGCATGGTTCAATGACAATTTGATTTGCCTATACCATAAGACACTAAAAGATGATATAGAGAACTACAAATCTCTCTAAACACTGGTCCATAGCCTATGGGATGAGGATGATTTGTTATCAAATGAACCTCTTTTGAGTCTATTACCAACCTAACCACCAATCCAAGTTACCTAACACTTATTTAATCCCCTACTCTCACCTAAGAGTGAGGAAGAACTAGAGTATCAATCCAAACCAAAAATTCATCTTATCCACACTATCCACATGGTTACTTGATCTTAGATGTAATATAAAGATAAAGGAAAGGCTAAAGTGTCCATTCCATAGACATACCCTTCAACCCCTCAACCTTCCAATTGAACCCACACACCTTCACCATTACCAAAACCCAAAGTATCCATTTTGGGTGCTTCCCCTTCTAACCCTTCCAAATCCATTTAGCATGTAGTTTTGAAACAACTTCACCAAACACCGGTGAAGATGAGATTATATGAATTAATCAACACCTCACCTCCTCACTACCAAACACTGATAGAGATTTTACAATCCATAGAGGTTCAAACCAAAGATCCTCAACCCCTTGTAGCCTTTTTTTAATCCCTTCAATTTTCCACCCTAGTCACCTTTAAGGATTCAGAAATACCTTCTATACATCTTGAGGATCCTGATCCTCCCCTCTTCATCATAACATATATCAATCAAACCCACATCAAAAGGGTGATGATTAATTGAGGGGATAACATCAACATTATCTCATCCAATGCCTATGACCAACTTGATTTTCCCAAGAACATCACATCTAAAACTGCAATGGTTCTTCACTCTTTCAATGATCTTATGGCCGCTACCTTGGGATTAGTTATTTTTCATATCTGTTTGATACCTTGCACCATTACATAACTCTTTTATGTTGTAAAGGGTGAGTTCTAATAAAAATATTTTACTTGGATTCCCTTAGATCCATATTATGAGTTTTGTCCCTTCCACTTTCCATCATTGCATAAAATTTGAGCATGAAGGTCACATCATCACCATACCAGCTAACCCTAGTCCCTTTGTATATTGCAATATGATGTACTAACCCAATGATGTTCTTCTTCCTTGACCATCCACCTCACCACCAACTAACAACAATTTTATCCCTATCATTGATGAAGCTTCAACAAGCTCATCCATCCCTTCTTCATATATCCCCAAAGAGGACCCCTTAGAATCCATGTTCCAACATCTCTCATTGGGAGAATACCATTTTTTAGACATGGATTATTTCCCTACTCCTCAAGAGTATAGGAACCTCACCCATGATCCTATTTATGACCCTAACATTAGAACCATCATCAATTTTGGTCCACCCAATCATCACACCAATTTCATCTATGGGGGATTTGACCATCCACTTCTTTCTCTACCACCCCTTATATTCAACCATTCACCTCTGACTTCTCCTATCTAAAAAAACCTATCTTTACCAAATCATACCTTCACAGGTATGCTTGGAAGGGGTTTATCCTTGGCCATTATTAATAGGGACCTCATGACTTACACATAATCAAAACCAAAAAACTTCATGAGTTATTTGGCTTTGGGTTCATACCACTAGAAGAACCCACCTCATCAAAACCCGTCACCACCATCAATGAGGATGTCCCATCTTCACCAACTCCATCTAATTCAAAATTGAAGGATTTTAATATTATCCCATCTAAATTTTTTTTATTAATATCATTAGTTTGGGCCCCATGATTTATCAAAAGGATGGCCAAAATAAAAATCTTCCTCTCATCCATCTTGAAATGGTATAAAATGATTCTCCTACCATCAACACCATTCAACATCGAGATGATGATTCCATTATCACCTACCTTGATGTAGGGGATTATTATATCCATAAATCCCTTCCTCCTAATAACCAAACCATGTTTAAAAAATCTACCATTGATGTTAATTTGGGTACTCAGGATAACCCTTACATCATCAAGATTGGATAATCATTAGACCCCATATAACAACATGATTATCCCTCTTTCCTTCATGAATATATCATAACATTTACTTGGTCCTATCAGGATATGCCCAAAATTAACCCTTTTATTTCTCTCCACAACATTGTCACCCATGCTGATGTTAAGTTTGTTTGGAAATAGCTTCATAGGATACACCCTTACATCACCCTTCTAGTCAAAGAGGAACTTCAATTTCTCTTATCTATCAACTTCATCCAACCCATCAACTATCCCTAATGGGTTTATAACATCATTCTTGTTACCAAACTTATAGGGTGGATTTTCATTTGCATCAACTTTCATGACCTCAACCTTACTTTCCCAAAGGATGACTTTCTTTTGCCTAGCATCAACCAAATTATTGATCTTATAGCTACCCACAAGATGTTATATCTTATGGATGGTTTCTTGAGATATAATAAAATATTTATTACTCCCAAATATAAACATAAAACCTCTTTTATCATCCCATGGGAACCTTATATTACAAATTCATACCCTTTGATTTAAATAATGTTAGCACAACCTACTAGCATTCCATGACTTACATATTCCATTACCTTATCCATAAAATCATAGAGGACTATGTGGATGATCTCCTTGGGAAATCCAAATATCACAAGGATCATCTTGATTTTCTCAAAATCATCTTTGAATGCCTTATCCATTTCCATGTTAGACTCAACCCTAAGAAATTTATTTTTGGGGTCCTTTTTGGAAAAATTATTAGCTTTATTGTCTCCCTTTGAGGAATCAAGGTAGACCCTACCAAATTTAGTGAAATTTTAGAAATACCACCTCCAACCCACCTTAATCAACTCCATAGCTTGTAGGGGAAGATCCAATCAATATGATATTTCATCTCTCAATTATAGGATAGATGTCAACCTTTTCACCATCTCCTTAATAAATACACCTCCTTTAAGTGGACTAAAAATTACCAAAAAAATTTCAATTCACTCAAATAATACCTTATTTATCCATCCATTTTGACCCCTCTTAAAGAGGATCAACCCTTCTACCTTTAAATATCCACCAGTGACAATTCCCTAGGGGCAATGCTCGTTCATCATGATAAACAAAACATAAGGCAAATGCTTATAGAGTATGAGACTCGATACTCCCATTCTGAGAAACTTTGCCTCACCCTCATCTTTGTGTCTTCCAAGATTCACCACTACCTTCTCAATCATAAAACCTACATCATCACTAACACTAACCCATTTAAGTACATACACTCTAAACCATACCAAAACTAGTGTATGGCTAAGTGGATCATGTTTTTAACTAAGTTTGACCTTGATTTACTCTATAAAATTTTGATTAAAGGGCAAGTGATTTATAACCAATTACCTGAAGCTCCTCTACCAAATAACCAACCTCTTCCTCTTGTATTTCTAGTTGAGTCCATCACTGCTCTTTCTCAAGAGGTCCCCACCTAACAAATGACCATATTCTTTGATGGCTTGAAATGCCAACATGGTGGGGGTGCCAAATTTATTCTCATTCCTCTTAGTGGTGAACCTTTTCCATTTCCTTCAAACTTGACTTTGAATGAACTAACAATGTGGTTGAGTATGAATCCCTAGTCATAGGTCTCTAAATTACTCTAGCATTGGGAATCAAGACAATCAAAATCTTTGGAGATTCTAAAATTGTGGTCAAATAGGTTAATGAATCTTACCAATGTAATAATTATGTCTTACTAAAGTACAAACAACTCATAGATTTACTCTTAACATCATTCATTCGTTACCCTATCCATTTAGTTCCATGATCAACTAACAAGTTCACAGATATAATGGCTTCCCTTGATTCTAAAATCCCATCTCAACCTTCTAACTCTAAAATATTTATTATCATCCACCATTTTATCACCCCATCTTATATCCATTCTAATCTTCCTACCATTTATAGTGTGGAAGTATATCTATGAAACATACGATATGAACAAACTTTTGACTACCTCAACCTCAGTATTGTTCCTCCCAACCTCTCTAAAAATGCATGAAGAGATTTTTTTCAAAGTAAATCTCATTATACCATACTATGGGGAATCCTTTACAAACATGGCTTTGATGGCCTCCTTCTCCATTACCTTCATAATCATGAAGCTTCTCATGCCATCAAGGAAATGCATGATGGAATCTATGGGGGACACTTTAGTGGTATATCCATCACTAAACACATCCTTTACCTTAGCTACTATTATCCCACCCTTAACCAAGACTATTGTGATTATGTAAATAAATGTGTCAAATTTCAAAAACATGATAATTTACACCATATACCTACCCATGGCCTTTAAGTATCCAAATGTTTTTGGCCATTCTCCTAATTGGGCCTAGATCTTATTGGGTAAATAAATCCTCATTAATCACAATGTCACCAATCCATCATTACCACCACTCAGTATTTCACCAAGTAGGTGGAACCTATTCCTCCCATCTCCACCAAAGTCAAAAAAACTATTGAATTCATTAATCATCACATCATCTATCATTTTATTATTCCCCATAAGATCATCATTAATAATGGTAAATATTTTAACAATAAGAAGTCCAAGGTCTTTGCGATGCATTTGGCATCAAGTTAAGATTTTCCTCACCTTATTGTCCACAAGAAAATGGATAGGTATAATCCTCTAATAAAATCCTTAAAAAATGTTGACCAAATTCATTAATTCTTCAAGTTGAGATTGGCATTTGCACATCCCCTTCACTTTATGAGCATATTGCACTAGCATTCAAAACTCTACAGGTTCTACCCCTTTTTCTCTAGTCTTTAAAGTAGAGGTAGTTTTGCCTCTTGAAGTCCATATTCCCTCTCTTCACATATTTTTTCAAGAGATAATCTCTATGAGTGATTATCATCAATAAAATCTCATCTAACTTGAGCTACTTGATGAACATCACCTCATAACACTTAACCATCTTCATGTCTACCAAGAATGAATCAAGCATACTTATAAAAAACACCTAAAAGAATGAGAATTCAATATCAAAGACTTCATCATAAAGTAAAACCAACATGTCACCAACATGGAGAAAATAAAAAGAGGCAAATCTACTTTCAATTGGCTTGGACCTTACATCATAACTCATAAGTATGGATTAGGAGCTTATCATTTGTCCTCTCTTAAAGGCAAACTAGAAGCTAAGCCTCTCAATGCCTTATATTTGCATCCTTTATTTTCTTAAATAAGGATCAAAATCATCTTTTTGTCTAACTTAATCTCATACCTTGATCTATAATATTTTCACCTATCCCTCTCCCTTTGAGGACAACTGATTATAACATAAAACCATGTGATTAACCATCATAGTTATAGCCTAATCCTAAATATGGGTACCATGGCTCTACCCATGGCATGGTTCTCATGGATACTTTTCATCTCTAACAAGATATAATCCCATGATCATTTGTTCCTCAAACCATTTCTTTCACCTACCATTAACCTCTTTGTGTTAAATTTTTTTCCCTCATAAAGGTAAACCTCTAAGCCTAAATGGACTTGTCCATGTCTAAAATCCCTACATCAAAACAATTTGGGATACCAAAAAATTATTTGGGTCACATATTTATAGCATTGAAAACTACTCCCTTGAAGGATAGCTACCAAAATATTATTTGGGTCACATATTTCTAGCATTGTAAACTACTCCCTTAAAGGATAGCTACCCAAAATTCTCTAAATTACTTAAAAGATAGACTGCTCCCTTGAAGGATAGCTACCAAACATACAATCCCAAACTTAGACCACTCCCTTGAAGGATGGATAAGTAAAATGGGTCAAAAGAAAACATTTGAAGCTTCCCACATTGATCATCTTCACAACCTATCAAAAATAAAATCAATAAACAAAAGACCCTATATCAAAATCAGCTATCCCAAAAAGCTACAATCAACTTTTATATCTAGCATTAGTAGACTTCCTGCATCAATTAGTCTACACCTATAATTAATACATGGGCTTGTCTATTATGGTCCTTAGTTAACTTATAGAAGGGGTAAACTAACCCACATAAGGTTACCTTACCTATCCACCCATTTACCTTTCACCTACCACCTATCTTCCCTTTATACTATCTTTTAATCAAGGGGTTATGAGCTTACTTAACATGATTGTGATCAAGACACCTATTTATCAACCAAAGCATGCTAATGAGAAGAATTCAAAAGGAGTAGTTTCCTTAATCTAATCTGACTTTGGGTTGTTAAGTCCTTACTAATAAAAAGAATCATTTTTTTCTTTATTTACCCTCTTATCATTGGTTTATGTAGACATGAATCTCATGATTCTCATCTCTTTTTCCTACATTTAGTTTTTTATCTAACTTGCTTTATGTATTTTTATCACAACCTTAACCATAATCACATTACATCTCCATGATCATGAACAAAAAACATCAATGATGAACACAACATTGTGACCTATATCCATGAACCACATCATATATTTATCTATGATCAAAACATCATGAATCACATCATACATCATCTATCTATCTATGTATCATCATATCCATCTACCATAAAAACATCATATGAACATACATCATATCATAAACAACCCTAATTAAACCATTTATCATCATATCCATAAACAAAATCAATAATCAAAACATCATGAACCATGTCATCCATCATCTATCTATCTATCATCCTATCCATTTACCATAATATCATAACAATTCATCTTATAAAAATAAATCATAGAACTACATCAAAATAACCATAAACAAAATCACCATTAGCACATCATATGACATCAAATCATGAAACCATGACATAAGCATAAACATCACATCAAAATATGCAACCATGAACATACATCATATATATATATATATATATATATATATATACATATCACAAAAATCATCATATACATCATGTCCATCAAATAACAATACATGTAACAATGTATAAACCTCACTCTCATATACATCTCACATCATTGGCACATAAGCTAGTATCAAAAACATATACATAATATAATTAGTCATTTGGGGCACCACTAACACTCACCCTTCATGCTCCTTCATCTACACTACCATCTGGTATCGATCCCCCTAATCTACTTACTTGACCCACTATAGAGGCCCACTATCTTAGAGTAGTTATAGCGAGACCACCTTCTAAGTTAGCCCTATACTCTCCATATCTTAGATCTTATGGACACTATAATAGCACTATCACCTCAAAATATCTCAAATCCTCAATCATAGCTAAGTATCGTGTCATCAGAATCATATCAGGTGTTCCTCTTATTGGTGCTACCATCACTCATACCCTTTGTCTCAAGGTATCTCTCTCTTGGGTCACTAAACCAAGAGAGATCCTTACCTGATATTGCTCTCCTATCAAGGTGGTGACCTGACCCTATAAAATGACAATTTGAACTTATAAAGTGGCCACATATCCTTGTAACCCTATGATCTGATCCTATGTAGCTACTAGTGTTGTCTTTACCTATCCGTCTTAGCCATTACCTTGTATCGATGCCCCTGCTATATCCATAGCCATGGCCTACTGACCCCCATCACCCCATCTAAAATTTTTCACTACATATAGTCCCTGATACCATGCTACATATCTATCAACAAAACTAGTATCATATATTGTTACTCTAGTTGGCAGCTCCTCATGATCTAGCACTACATCTTGTGGCTATAAATATCAAAGTATAAACTTTATATCCTCTCTCCTATACCTTTGAGAAGGAGCTAAAATCCCCTACACAAGACCAAATTATTGCTAAATTCAATCAAAGGAGATAAGCTTAGTCTCCCCCTCTCTCCACCCATAAATCCATCTCTATCTTTTTAAAGATAAAGTGTGATAGTTGTAGCAGACCCACCTAGGCCATCCCACATATGGCCTCCATACCACATCACCTACAAACAGACTCTCTAAGGCATCTCTGAACTAGTCAATATCTCTAGCACCACCTCTAACACCTATCAAAGCATAGTATCCTCTCCATATCAAGAAACCAATTATGAAGTGTACTTAGGTGTATCATCTCATGGTATCCTAGTGGCCTCAACACCCTAATGTGCTCATATGCCTAGCAATGGAGCATAAATCCAACACTGATACCATATCACTAGTGAGCTTGGAATCCCTAGATCTCCCTATAAATCTAGAGTAATAAAATAAGAGCCCACCTAAACATTGTCCTACCCACAAAACATATGTACTAATACTCCTTACAGTAGATAGGTAAATCAACCTTTGCTCAAATCAAGTAATGAAAAATAGGACACCATTGTCACCATCATCATCATCAAGCATTAGTCCTATAGATCCCTCTAGTATAAAGGCCTATATCTGAAGCTATTATAATTCCACTTAGCATGGACTTAATCCTCACCATACAACGACTCCATATGGTAATCCCTCTCCTCACTCTCAATATGGTAAATCAGCTCCCCCCAAATGGGTAGCCATGTAATCCTATGCACATCCTCTAGTATGATGATAATCTCTCCGATCAATAACAAAAATGAGTTTGTGTTTGGGTCCCATCTCTTAATGAGGGCCATGATCATAGCCACATCCTATGGTAGGTGCTAATAATGAACCATGGCTCCTAGGCTAACCTCCTCTATGTGCCTCCACTCATCACCAATCATCCCATATTGAATCTTTAAAAAGATCATAGGGACCCAATCCCTCATCTAGATCTAATCTCATGCCTGCAAAAATAACCATGTTAGCATGCACACTTAGTTTTCCAAATCAAGCTGAGCACCAACCTACACCTACCTTTTTCAACCCATTCCAAACTAACCAATCAAATATACCACATTACCTTTAACATTTTAATAACAATCCACCATTACCTATATAATTTGGACAAATCTACCCAACAAACTATTTCACAACATCTAACTTACTTAAAAATTACCATATCCTAACCTATCAAATAACACCTAAATCTATCCACCAACCATCAAATTAGATATCAACTCCATACATCATTCCTACTTGACACTTTCCATAAATCATCCCAAACCATCACTCAAACACATCACTTATCCTAAACTTACACTTAATAGTTTAATCCACCCATACCATTTTTTTCAAATAAGCATTTTACACAAATACTCATATACACCTTTCAAACAAATATTCCATAAAACATTCATCCACCGATGGTTCACTATAACCATCAATGGTCTTGTGACCCCTTTTTTACTTGGTGTTTAATTATCAAGGGTCATTCCAACCTTTGACAGTTGGGTCAAACCACTAATAGTCACTGTGTGTGACCACCAATGGTGAAATTCTAAACCTTACCTACCTCATAACTATTTTGTTGAATTTTGTCTATTTCAAGTCTAAAGGAAAATAGAAAATAATCATGGGGATAAGTGTTTAGAATGAACCCAGATTTAGTTTGTGCACCATATTTAGACATTGTGAGCACTCATCTTTGGCTGGGGAGGACTACTTGTCAGTAAGAAAGCACTACCACAAGATGTTTGTTAGTAGTTAAATAAGTGGGTTTCCAAGCTATGTTCTTGTTCTAGGAAGTGTGAAACTTCCTTAAAGATAGTCCACTTTTAAGAGACAAAAGAATAATAAATAACTGAAAGAGAGGTAAAGAAAGAGTGAAAGAGAGATAAGATTACCATTATTAACAACCTGTATGTAGCAAAAAGTGATAATATTTAGGTGATGTATTCTATTTGTGTTTTAAAAGTTATTTAGGTAGGTTTTAAAAGGCTAGGGAATCCACAGTCACTGATATCAGTAGGGGAGTGACCGATATCAGTTCTACTATCAAGGTCAGTGGTGGAGGTGATTGATGTCAATTAGGCTGTCAAGGTTGGTAGGGGTAATAATTTTTTGGGAGTTTGTAGAAGGATTTTCTAGGTATAATAAATGGTTTTAATTAGGATTGGGAGGTTGGGGAGAGTTATGAGAGAGAAAGTATGCTTTGGGTAGATCTAGTCAGAGGTTTGGTGTGTCAGGTTAAGGGGAAATAAGTGAGGAGGCTTCATAGCTCCCTCATGAGGGTTTAGTTAGAAGTGCATAAAGGAATTCATAGTAGATATAAAGTGATAGTAGAATAAATGTTTAAAATAACTATAGAATAAGTGATGTACTTAGTTTTGGTTATTGAATTATAAGTGCCAGATTGATGATCCCTATCAGGGAGTCTGAACCTAAATGCTTGAATAGAGAGAACAAGTGGGTGTTATTGGTCCTCAAGAGCTCATTTTTTTATCATGATTAACTTATGCAAGATGATAGTAAGCTAGGATGTCAAAAATAGAATGCTAATAGATTGAATGCAAGTAAGAATGAATTTTATTGATTTTTGCTTACCTAAACTTTAGGTTAGAGTTTGGATTATATTACTGATGTCAATGATCCCATTGACATCTGTCATGGGTTGATCAATTTTAGTGGCCCTAAAATAGGTAAACCTTACAATTTTTGTCCTATTTTCTATTTTTCTTTGTGCCAAGTGTGGCACCCATTTTAAAATGGTAAAAATAAGAGGTTAGGAAGGAGGTATTTGATTAGGAATTTAGTTTGGAAGTGGAAATAAGTTTTGGGTAGTTAGGATGAGGGGATCAAGTCTTGAGATTACTCATCAGGTGAGAATTAGTCATATGGAAAGGTGGCTAGTTAAGGTGGTAATAGGGGTTTTTAATTCACTTAATTAAGTATTTTAAATTAATTAAATGTGTGAGAGGTAAAAATATGGGTTAGGAAGGTTAATTGTTATTATTAAAAAATGGTTAAAAGGGGTTTCACCATAGGGAGTTATGCACATGTGTGTGACATAATTTTAGTGTCTACATTTACCCCTTTTTGTCTTGTAATTTGTATTGATAATTTTGTAAGATAAAAATAGGATCTAGATGCTCCAAGTATTGGATGAGGTATCCCCCCTCAAAATGATAATCGATAGAGAATCCAAAATCAGGTACTAGTTTGATAAAAAGGTAATTGGGTGACTGATGTAAAATTTGAGTATCACTCCATATGCATATACTACTATGATTTATAGTTGATAAAGTTAAGAACAAATAAGGTTAAGGAGGACTCAGATAGAAGTAACCAAAGCATAACTTGTAAGTGATAGCTGAAAGGTTAAAACAATCAAAGTTATAGCTCCAATGGTCGATATGTCTTAGGTATCTAGGGTAATAAGTGCCCCTAAGAAACATAAAAGGGTTGAAGATGATAGGATGAGCTTGGTTGCCATCCAAAACACCTAATATACATGCATGTGCACAATAGCCAACTATAGAAGAATAGCATAAGTGGTCAAGACAAGCAATACGAGGTTAGTGTAAAAGGGTCAATGAGCAAGGATATATTCTTGATATCTAAGCAAATTAATCATGGGTAAAGATTTTAAGTGATCTTCAATGGTGCTTATCATGGTTGGGGAGATATATGTGATCTCCAATTACCCCAGTGTATGGGTAAAGTTTGAAAAGTTGGGGTTGCTTAGGTTGGTAAAAAATTATTGGAATGGTGTTAAAGTTGGTGAAATTTTCCAATATTAGTAATAAAAAGTGCCAATGTTAATAAACTAGGGAAATATTACTAATGTTGGTATGTGTAAGCAATGATGTTAATAGATTAAGTCAAGAATGCTGACATTGATAGTTGACCAAACCTAACAAAAGGGGGTTTGGTGGCTAACTAAACTTATGTGCAACTTTGTGATTAGAGATAAAAAAAGACTTTGAGAGTGACTAAGATGGTTAAGTAAAGAGGGGACCTAGTAGGAGGTGCACTACCACAAGAGCTAGTTGTACTAACTAGGATGAGATGGAGAGATGAGTTAAGAGTCTCTACTATTTGGTTTGAAAGTTGATTTGGGTATTTGTAGTTGTTAGGATAATTTAGAGGTGGGGGTGTAGAAAACATTAGTAGAGTGGTAGAAAATAGGGTAAGTTAGTTATAAGATAAGTTGGGGGGTTGTTTTGGGTAGGCTTTTAGTTGAAATTATAAATTTTGGTTTTTTATTGTTCAGACCTAGGGCTAAACTAATCACCAATGTTAGTGAGGTTTATCGACGTCAGTTGACATGGCATCAAGGTCAGTAGGTGGTTACTAATGTCAGATGACACTTAGGATTTATAAAGTGCTGATGTCAGTAGTAATGTTGATGTTGATGACTATAAAAAAATTAGTAAAATTTGAGAAAGGGTTAGTTTAGAATTGTAGCAAAAATAGTTAACTATCCTAATGGTCAAGCTAGCCTCATAAGACCTCATGTCAACTAAGTGTTGCCTACATGGCCTAGTTTAGGTCCTCAAGCCAATGTAATTCTCCCAAAGCTTAGGAAAAAGATATAAAAATGTGTATTAGGGGAAATGGTTAAAAAGGTAGTTCAAGATAGGTCAAGGTAGTTCTAGAGTAATAAGAATGACCCCCATTACCCCACCATGTTGACATTTAGATCCCTCAAAGAACATCATCATTTGATAGCAGATGTCATCAATGGAGAGAATTTTAATGGATTCATCAGGGAATTTGAGGTTTGAAGGTTGATTGTCAGGCAAAGGGGTAGCAGATAACTAGCAAGAAGCATGAGCCACTAAGCTACATGTTGGTTATGATAAGGTTTGGAATGCATGTATTTTAGGGGATCAGTATGGGTGACCACATAGGTTTTGTGATTAAGGAGATAATGGAAAATCATGGAGAAAAAAAACACCAACACAAGGAAAAGTTTTTCAGTATGGGTATATTGAATCTCATAATCAATAAGTGTGTAGCTTATGTAGTAAACTGCCTACTCTCGATGTGCAATCATAGCACATAGAGAATGGTATATTATAGAGATGTATAGGTAGAAAGGATAATTTTCCTTAGGTGGAATAAGAACTAATGGGGAAAGGATATATTGTTTAAGTACATCAAAAGCTTCTTGGCAATCTATATTCCAATAGAAGGAGACATCCTTTTTGAAGAGATGGTAAAAGTGTTGGTAGCGATCTGATAACTAGGAAATGAAGTGGAAAATTGATTGAAGTTTCCTTGTAGGCTATAGAGTTGTTTGATATTAGTAGGTGGAGGTATCTCTAGGATTACTCTAACCTTAGCAAGATTGACCCTGATACTATGAAGAGAAATGATAAAACCTAATAGTTGACCAAAAAGAATACCAAAGACACATTTCTTTGGTTTAGTCAAATGTTATATTCAAGAAGATGAGTAAATATGGTTTTGAGAATCATCAAATGGTCCTAATGAAGTTTATACTTGATGAGTAAGTCATCCATTTAATCTTCCATAATTTTGTGTAGGAGATCATGAAAAATGTAGGTTATGGTGCATTGGTAGGTTGCGCTAATATTCTTTAGGCCAAAAGGCATGACCCAATAACAAAAAGTCCCCCATGGGGTAATGAAGGTTATCTCATGTTAATCCTTAGGAGCAACTAGGATTTGATTATATCCATAGAATCTATCGATAAGTGATAGCATCTCATGGCTAGTTGTCAGATCAACTAGTTGGTCGGTACTTGGTAGTGGGAAGTTGTCTTTTAGATAAGCAAGGTTTAAATCATGATAGTCAATGCAAATATAGATTCCCCTATTCAATTTTGTGATAGGAAAAATATTGTAAATCCATTATGAGCAGTTGATAGGTTGGATAAAGTTAATAAAAAGGAGGTGTTGGAGCTCTTCTTTGACATGGAGAGCAATTCAAGGATGCATCTTACAAAGCTTCTACTTAACATGTTTAGCATCTTGATTGGTGAAAATGTTATGGGTGATGATATAGGGGTCAATAGCAATCATGTAATTATAATACTAAGCAAAGGCTTTACTATGGTCATTAAGAAATGTGGCATAATCAACTTGCTCAGAATAATCTAAAGATTGTCCAATCTTGAGGACACGAGGGTTATCATGAGAGGGTAAGTTGATGTCAATGTTTGATTCATTTAACATATCTTATGTTTTGGATGGAAGAAATTATTAGATATAGGAATCATCTACACCCATATATGTGAGAATTGCATAATCTTGACATTGGATAGTGTTAATAGTGGGAGAGTCTTCATCAATTATTTTAATATGAATAAGAGGAAGGGACCTTATTTCCTTACCCCGATGATAGGTGAGAGGCCCCAAATGGATAGTATTTATTGAAAAAAAATTAGGAGGTATAGATACCTCTGATTTGGTAGGTGATGGTGGAGAAAAAGGTTGAGAAGGAGAGACTGGTTCTTTAATAATTGGTACATGGGAAGTCTTAATGAGTTTAGTTGGTTTGGCATATCCCACTTCATGCCTCTTTTTGGTATTTTCAATGTGTTACTAGTAGGATATTCAATAAGAATATAGAGACCTTATTCATAATGACCCAAACTAAATCCTTTCTAGGCACACCTATAGAGATAGGTGTGAGTGAATCTAGGGTTACTTAGGAAAGAGAAGTCACAGGTAAATGGTTGTGGTGAAGAAGATGGATTGCTGACAATGGGAGCTTAATCAATTCCCCCATATGTGAATTTGGTTTAAAGGTTAGGGGGGCCATAAGGGATGACCATCCCAATATGGGGATCATAATTTGGGTGCATGTGAATCCTTCCATACTCTTGTGGAATATAGAACATTTTGAACATCAACAAACGATATTCATTAAGTGACAAACATTGAAAGGTTTCCTCCATGAGATCTTTGTCAAGAATTTGTGTTTCTAGTATTTAACTATGGGAGTGGAGCTTGTAGAAGATTTAGATGTATCATGTGAGGAAGATGATGTTTTCAATGGAATGAGAACATCATTGGGACTATAATTCATGTTTCATGTTTTAAACAAAGGTGGGTTATCTGGTATAACATGTACTTGTCCATCATGTTCAAACTTGACATAGTGGTGTAAAGTTGATGGTACACATGCCATAGCATGTATCCAAGGTCATCCCAGTAGTATGTTATATTGGAACTCTCCTTCCACAACATAGAATATCTTGAGTATAGTGTGGGGACTTACATGGATATGTAGGATAATAGTGCCCACCGTAGTAGTTGTATTATCATTAAAGGAGCAAAGTACCACATCAGTTTGAGACATGTAATTATCAATAAGGGATAAATATTTATAGGCATGGGTGGAAATAATATTAATACTAGCCTCCCATTGATCATGACTCTTTTGACATGATTTTTATCAATATATGTAGTAATAAAAAGGGTAGAATCTTGATCTTTAAGGTGTTAAAGTGGAATTTCTAAATCACTAAAAGAAATCAAGGAGATGGAATTAAGGAAGTCGACCAA
Organism: Torreya grandis; assembly: GCA_037957365.1. NCBI lineage: Eukaryota > Viridiplantae > Streptophyta > Pinopsida > Cupressales > Taxaceae > Torreya > Torreya grandis. The sequence continues at coordinate 1,196,328 of JARHVA010004372.1, read as the reverse complement.
AGATTTAAGAGGTTGGGGATCATCTGATTGTACCTAAATCACTTGAAAATCACTAATCAAAGCTTGATGGTGTTGGTATGAATTTTGGATTAACTCATATAAATACATTTTCACAAAAGTTTGGTGAAGTTGTTTCATCATTGAGCTTTGAATAACATCCAAAGATGTTATTTTAGGAACACCCAAGATGGAAATATTAGGATTAAGAGGATGAGTGTCTATGGTGAAGGTATGGACCCAAAGATCAATGAATTTTTCTTTATCTTTATATATTTGTTTTTATGACTGTGTTGCCACATTAACTATGTTGATTTGAAATGTCAATGAAGGAGGTGGTAAAGGGGTTATGACAACATGTTTAGGTTTGAATTTAGGTGGAATGGTAGGAGGCACTATGGATGCAAAAGGTGGAATAATATGAAGGTTAATGGTAGTATCATCAAAGAGAGTATTGACATCAAAGTGTTGCTGAATGATTGTTATGAGGGCTTTACACCTCTCAGTATCATGTCCAGGTGAATGATGATATAAACACACTTGTGTATCATTAAACCAAGATGGCTTCATTTTGAGAGGATTATACGGCTTAATGGGAGGAAGAGTTATTATGTAATATTTTAATAACATAATAAAAATATTTGAGAGCCTTCAAGTGGACTCACACTTATTGTGCTAATAGGAGTAGACACCTTTTATTTTGGTGTTGGAAAGGTACTTTTATTTGGTGCTTTGTTTGGTGATGGTGGAGTTACATGTTTTTCTATCACTTTATTAGTGTTAGATGTGAGAGGTCTACCAGATGGCAAAGTTTGGATTGGAGGTAACTTAACCTTTTGTTTTTCTTGGTTAGGTAATATTCCCACTAAGGTAGAGGGGTATGGTCCCAAAATGGAAGGTAAAATTGAGGGTTGAAGAAAAAATCAATGAGATATAGGGAACTTAACATTTTTATATAATTTAGGTTACAAAAATCTAATAAATGGTTAAGGATATAAATATAATTTCACCTATGGATGAATTAAATTAGAGATGGGGCATACACCTAAGGGCTTGATCTACTTTAATGTGGTAGATTCCTATGAGGGTGAGGGTTTTAACATAGGTGGTTGAACTTCAAGTTCTTTTGGTAAAGAAGCTCTAGATTTGTCAAAGACCTTGGGGTAAATGGTTGGTGGTAAAGTTTCACATTCATTATGTTGGATAAGGAGTTTTTAGATGGTCCCAAAATGTTGCATGGTCCAGCTTCATGGAGTCAAGAAATTATAGAATTTTTACCAACTACAAGAAGAGTTTAGATAAAGTTGACGTAGGCTTTATGTTTTTATTTTTATGGATAAGGTGTTTGGGAAAGAGGGAAATTGTTAATTTATACTACATCAAGCCAAAGATGAGAAAGAACTACAACAGGGTCCTCTTCAATAGAGATGGGAGAAGAGACACGGTCTACCATGGGAAGAGGGTAGGTACGCAAAGAATATTCCTCAAGAGGGTAAATCATAGGTATTATGGCTCCCTTAACATTTCATCAAGGTATGGGTAAAGTATGATCCTCTATAGTTAAAATAAGGGGTAAGAATGGTACAATAGGAGTAAGCATAATAGGTCTCTCATCTATTATGGAAGTAGATAGGTGAAGAAGGTTCCTTAAGAGGGTATAATATAGGAATGGTGTTCCCTTAAACATGTGGTTGAGGAATGGGTAAGGTGTGGTCTTCAAGTGGTAAGAATATAAGTAATATTGGTGCAAATGGAATTGACATTGTAGGCTCCTCAGGTGGCAAAATAAGTGGTTATAGAGGATTTTCCACTCGAGGGAGTGGAATAGGTGAAATAGGCTCCTCTACCTAGAGAGGAATAATGGGAAAAATAGATGATACTGAATATGGGGGAGGATTTGATGAAATGGATGTCTCTTGTTGAGGGGAAGGTTAAACTAGAGGTAAATGAAAGACCATATTAACCATATGGATATTATGATCACCTGAGTTAGTTATGGTTTGAATAATATTTTGACTCAATGAATGGTTAGGAAAAGGGTGTTTAAACACATCCATACTTTGATTAGGGGGACCATTAGGATTATCCAAGATGAGATCACCTCTATCAAGCATATCTTGAATAATGTTCTTGAGTGTCTTATAATTATTAGAATTGTGGCCTTTAACTCGATGGTAACTACAAAACTCATCTTCCTTGTACCAAGTTAGGATAGGATGGGAAGGGTTGAATTGCATAAGACATTTGATTTGAGGAAGGTTTATGACACCTTGTTTTGATAATTTTTCGAAGATGAATGTATATGACTCCCTGATGGGAGTATATTGTCTTTATTCATACTATTGTTGGAATTGCTTGGTTAGATTCTAGGAAGTCAAGGAATTTGATTATTTTGTGGTTATAGAAGAGGCTGACTTAAAAACCATCACATTGGTGGAGCCTTTATATTTTTTATTAGAGGGAGAAGTTTTAGAAGAGGAGGATTCATTTGATTTGGAATTGGGTTTCTTACTATGCAACTTGACTTTGCCTTCATCTATAGCATGAACCTCAAGTTTTTGTGCCATTATAAAAGCCTCATCAAATGTTCAAAAAAATTGTACTCGAAGTGTGGATGAGATGCGATTATAAAATGCCTTTGAGAAGAGCTCAATAATCATAGGTTGGGGTAAGGAGAAAGAGAGTTGATTGATTAAGCTTCTCCAATGAGCAATAAAATTTGTAATAGACTCATCATCAAATTGTCTGATAGAATAAAGGTCTGTTATAGAAACCTTCTTAGAAAATTTAATAGAAAAATCATCTAGGAATATTTGTGTGAGTTGGATAAATGAGAAAAAGGAGTGCTAAGGTATAGAGCTATACCAATCTAAGGTAGCACCTAAAAGAGACATAGGGAAAGTGTGAAGTAGTAATGCATCATCATGCCCTATTAAATAACAAGCATGTCTAAATGCTCAAAAGTGTTTTTGTGGGTCCTCTTTACTCTATAAATGAATAAATTTAGGGATTTATCATTATCTTGGATAAGGGAAAATAGGTACAAAAGGATGGGTTGTCTCATTGCATATCTGATCATAAGATAACACATTCTTTGAACTAAAAATGGATGTCTCTAGATTAGACATCTTATCCATCAGCATCTTAATGAGGTCTAGAGGGGGATTAGTTTGGGGAATACCTCCTAAGTTATAGGGAACCTAATAGGAAGTAGATGGAGTGTATGACATAGCTTGTTGAGGTTGTGTTGGGGCAACATAAGGATAATGAGTCATAGGCTGGGGTGCAAAAAGAAAAGGGGCTTGTCTCAATAGGTTGGAGACTATGCCTTGGTTGGTTGTTTTTATTGTAGGTTGGATTATTAGCATGGTTAGATTAGATGAAGGGTGAGACATAACTTAGGTAATCAAAGGTGAGAGGGTAAATGGAATAGGTGCCACTAAATTTTGGAATGGGGTGTGACTTGGCTGAATTGGTTATGGTTATGAAAGTAGGGAAGTCACATCGGGGTTTAGGTGGGATTGGGTAGTTGGAGATGCTACATTTTGAAAATTGTTTATAGTTAGGTTACTCATTGAAGTGGTGGTTTGGGTAACCATTGGGAAAATAGTGGAGGCAACTGAAATTGAGTTTATCTCCATTAGAGAGGTTGGCATTCCATAGATTGGGTCACCCAAAGAATTATAGGTTTGGCTCATAGCAAGGTAATGCTGAAGGGATGCCACATTATGATCAAGAAATATAGCAAAATATTGATCTCCCTTAGGCACAATGGGAATTTTTTTGGGGTTAGGAGTATGCTCTATTTCTGAAGTATGCTCCATAATAGAATTAGAAGTGAGAGGGGAAGGTGGAAGTGGTTATCAACTTGCATAATTGATAAGAAATTTGGAAAGAGCTCATGTCAATACCATGCAAGAGGAAGTATAAATATTCTTACTACCTATATTAGAAACATAATAAGGAAAAACCAAGTTTGAGTGTAAGTGGGTTATTTTAGCTTTCTATTTTGAGCAGATGAAATTACATAGTCATCAACATCGATCTCTTGACTGATGTCGATAGAAAAAGTTTGCTGACATCAGTGGTTTAACCAATGTTATTAGGTAAAATCTATTGATGTTGATAGGGTTAACCTATGTCGGTCGCTATGATATCTTTGGAGATGGAAAATCTTATGTTTTAAGAAACTAGAAGTTGAAACTAGGTAAAATAGTGAGTGTAAGAGGTTTGTGTAAGAAAGAAGAACACTCAAAAAACCTAAGATAACAAGGTATACAAACTAAATATTATAAATAATATTGAATTTTTGAATCAATAGGAAAACATCCTTACTAACTCTAAAATATAGAAGGTAATAGAAAGGTAAAAAAATAACTTATAACTAAGAACTATTAAGTCCTCGAGATTAATTTTTAGTCTCATGTTGGCTTATGCCTTAATCAGATAGTGAGAAGAGAATTTGGTTATTGAAGGTACTAGAAAATAATCTAGAGCTAGTTTTAGGTTAGTTTTAGTGCTCAAGAGAAAATCTATGTTAGACTAGGTACATGGCTTGTTATAAGAGCTTGCACTCTACACTTCACAAACCTAGAGTTGCACTGAGATGTGTAGCCAAAATATACCTTTTGTCTAGAGTTTATACTCTACCAAAGAATGGAGTGGGTTCTCCTGTTGGTGTTGAAATCCAAGTAGGATAGCCAGGTAGGGGTAAGGTGATCCACTAGGTGATGAAATTCTGATGGGCCTTTTCTCAAGTGATTTTAGATGTTTGTTTATGTGAATGTGATTTGGTTGTGTAACATAGGTGCACTATAATTTATTCAAAATGCTTTTAATTAACTAGGTGAGTTAATATGCAACAAGAAAATAATGAAATGCAATAAGTTTTAAACCCAAATCTAAAATGTTTAAATTTGAATGAAAACAAAGATAAAATAGGAATAGAGTATGAAATTCACTATCCTAATGTACATGCAAGAATAAATAAAGAAGAGTCTTTATAACTCCCTCATGGGGGTTTGGTTAGAAGTACGTAAAGTAATGCATAGTAAATATAAAGTGATAGAAAAATAAATGTTTAAAATACCTATAGAATAAGTGATGTACTTAGCTATGGTTATTGAATGATAAGTGCTAGATTGATGATCCCTATTAGGGAGTCCAAACCTAAATGCCTAAACAAAGAGAACAAGTGGGTGCTATTGGTCCTCAAGAGCTCACTTTCTAATCATGATTGACTTATGCAAGATGATAGTTAGCCAGGATGTCAAAAATAGAATGTCGATAGCTTGAATGTAAGTAAGAATGAATTTTATTAATTTTTGCTGACCTAAACTTTAGGTTGGAGCTTGGATTATATTATCGATGTCAGTGATCCCACTGACATCGATCATGGGTTTATCGATGTCGGTGGCCCTAGAATAGGTAAACCTTATTATTTTCATCTTGTTGTCTATTGTTCTTCATGTCAAGTGTGGAACCCATTATAAAATGGTAAAAATAAGAGGTTAGGAAGGAGGTAGTTAATTTATTTTGGAAGAGGGAATAAGTCTTGGGTAGTTAGGATGAGGGGACTATGTCTTGAGGTGACTCATCAGGTGAGAATTAGTCATAGGTTGAGGTGGCTAGGTAAGGTGGAAATAGGGGTTTTTAAATAAATTAATTAAGTATTTTAAATTAATTAAATGTGTGAGAGGTAAAATTATGGTTAGAGAGGTTAATTATTATTATTTAAAAATTATTAAAAGGGTTTTTGCCATAGGGAGTTATGCACACGTGTGTGATGTAATTTTGGTGTCTACAATAACAATACCAAAAACAACCAACTAAATTACTTAAAACTATCCTACAACCCACCCCTAACCTAAATCCTATTTCAAAACCAAAATTCATCCAATACCTCTTTCAATTTCACCCATAACCTAAACTAGTACAATACCACCCACACTTAATTTCCAAACAATAACCAAAATACCCATATTCAATTTCAACAAACAACCAAAATCAACTACCTAGTAATTTTAAAAACATCTCCTACCTCATTCCTCAATCACTATCAAGGTTAGATCCTACATCTAGCTACTAGATCATGCCCTTATCCACCTTGCATCACTATTCCACACTAATCACCATAGTAATCAAAATCAAACAATAACCAAACTCTACCTCAGACAAAACATTTAATCAACACTCTCAGCAAAATGTCAAAGTGTAAAATCACCAGAGCATGGATAGCATAAAGGTCAAACTTATCAAAAAGTGAAATTGATTTTTTTTTCACTTTTTATCAATGGATTTTTAGGGTTTCCCCCTGATCATCAATGGTTAGGGTGACTATTTCCAGTCGACCCTGAGAACCCCTGACCGTCGATGGTTAGGATCCTACACTTTTTCATTTTAGGCATTTATACCTAAATGCTAAATTTTTGAGATAACCTAATCTCCCCCATACCAACCATGAAATTTTTATAGATTACCCTTCTATAACCCCACCATTAGACCATATCCACCTTGATTTTGGATATTTGTGACCCAAATATTCACATATTTTGTGACGACCTTGCTTGGTCTTTTTTATCATACCAACTGACCTTGTCATGTTGACCAATTGAATTTTCACCACCTCATGCATGACTAAACCATTTTTATTTTTCAAGGGATCACTTCCTACCTTAGACACTTGTAAAAACATCAACCCTATCTAGAATACTTATAGATTCACCCGATCATCTATGACCAATGTTGTGGACTGGTTACCCTATCACTCATACTTTTAAAACTAACATTCTTTTTACCAACATTAGAAACTTTAATCTTTTCATGATCTTGATTATCACACTTAATAACATTTTGTGCACATTATGTTTCAAATTCCCCAATCCCTTTATCACCACCTAGCGACTCACCATCAACCACTTATCAAACCCTGACTTGATTTTAGTTTCACCTCATTGACTCTCAATTTCAGGGGGAACACCTCCTCCCATACTTTGGGAAATTAGACCTTTGACCAAAAATTCATTTTTGTTTCATAGATTGTTAATTCAAAGCCATATAATAAAAAGGGGGAAAATGTAGACATTATAAAATTACACATGACAATTCTAGTTGTCAAAATGCCTTAAGACCCCTATTAGATCTTGAGTCTAGTTGACCACCTAGTTAGTGAACTCACCAAATTAATAACTTAACCTTTTAACCAACTCCTTTTATCTTACTTTAACTCTTTTTCCTTTTAACACTTGACCACTAATAGTCATACTAACCATTGATGGTTATCCTGACCATTGACGGTCAGGTATCTTCATCTCCTCACCTTTTTAACACATCACCAATTGTGTGTGAGATAACAAGGTAAAATTTTATATGTTTTCCTTATGTAGTGATAAAAAAATTTCAAGCATCATGATCAACAACCTCACCCTTTATGGAACCTCCCATCCTCGATCTCTCTTTGCCCATAAAAAGAGGGGAGTGGGAAGTGAAAAGGATCCATGTTCAAGCTATCAAATATTCTTGTATATAGGTATTCAATCTCTTTAGCATCTAGTCTTCCCTCAAAAACTCAACATCATAAAAATAGACCCAAACCTCTACTAAATTTGCTTTTGAGGCCAAAGTACTGTTACTCTAGTAAAATTCCTTTAGCCTTCAACCATCAAACAAGTAGCAAGCTACAAGTATATTAGTACTTTAGCATTATTATTTTAGATTTCTAACCCCTAAGACCTGATCAGACCTATTTTTAATTTATTTCCTATCTAATAGATCCTTAACATAACCCTTATCTGACCATTCATTCATTTTGTAACCTCTCTTTTAGTGACCTTCTAAAACACATAGGTAACCATCGATGGTTACCCAACTGCTAATAGTCACCCCAACTACTGATGATTATCTAACCATAGATGGTTCACCTAATTGTTTATGGTCATTATTTTAAAAAATAACAAGTTTTTTTAACCTCTTAACCCCATCTAAACCTAAATTTCTATGTTCCTACCTATTCATAACCCCTTTTTTGATTTTCTAAACCTGACTTCACCCACCTTACCATAAGTATTGACTTATTTTTGCTATATTTAGTCATTTTATTTAAATAATCATTCTAATTTATTCTTGTATTACATTTAATTTACTTTATTCAAGTACATTACTTTTATCATTTTCAAATTGATTGTTATCAATAGTGGATTGACAACCTTCTAACAAGTGTATGCTTCTTGGATCTAGCTCATGCTAGGCAGTCCACTCAATTATCTTGCTAACGATCCCCTTTGTTAGTGATTTCTTATTTTCATGTTATTCATTCCTAGCTAAAGAGGAGTTCTCAGCCTTCATCTAGATTACATGTGTATCACCAACTAGGTATTTATACCATACCCTTATTAATAGTTTCATATTTCTTCCAAAATCAAGAGAAACACCTCTCTATCCCTTTTTTAAGTAGAAGCATTAGTTTAGGTGATCCACAAAGAGGAAGTTATCCTTCTTCATAGTTTTAACCCCACTATAGGATGCCCATAATATGGGGTTGCTCCCATTTTATGGCTTAGTTGGAGGGAGCCTGAAGAACCTCCTTTAAGGGTGCAAATTAAGTCCAAAATAGTGCCTTTAAGGAATTGGTAGGAATAGGATCCTATGTAGTTAGGGATACTAGACGGATGAGTTGGATACCATTATTCCATGCTATAAAGTTTCTTGGTGGTCCTGAGATATCCATTTATCATGGTTGTTGTGTTGCACTTGACCCTGTGGCTCTTTGGTGAGTTGCAGCTACTAGAGGTGGTTGTAACAAGTTGTTATTATTGGTTTTTTATGAACTTGTGATAGGATTATGGCTCATAAACCCTAAATTATAATTAGGTAAACTAGAAATTTATATCCCATGAAGCATGATAGAAAAGAAAAAAAACTATTGATGCTTAAAACTCTTGCTCTCAGCAAACAATCTTCCTATGGAAAGCTTTACAAATGTGAGATGAATTTGTAGTCTATAAAGTAACCTCTAGGATTTTAGAAGTCATCTCTTTAAATTAAATTGGGGGTGAAAAGGGTAAGAAGGAAATGATAAATAAATAGAAATAAATTTATTTAAGGCTATGCACTAAGATCTTAATGTATCTAACTACTATTGCATAAAATAGCTTGATCCCTTTAAAACATCATAGAATATTAAAGGATAAAATGCATGAAATAGCATCCATAACATAAAAAATAACCAATACTATAGAAGTAGAGAAAAGAGATAACATATAGAAATAAATTTCCACTTAGTTTGATGTATAACACCACATCCTCTTCATTCTTGGGTGGAAAATACCATATAAAAGGCCAAAGGCACAATATATAGTACAATACTTCTTGTGAGGGGTACCTACTAAGGTATTTTAATGAAAAACAATTTTTTTGTGAATTATATTCAATAACTAACTATTACAATGGCTGCTCTAGTAGTAAACAATTATCTAATTAAATTATCCCTTTGTGAAAGAAAAGAACTCTGCTTATATAAGCATAGTGTCCTCTTGAGGAAGTGACACCTTAAACTAGGCACTTGCACTCATAATGAGGCCCTTACTACTGACTGGGGAACTCTAGCTTATGAATGTAGTTAGCCTTCAAAAATCTTGGATATGGCACAAATGTAATGCCTTGTGATGACCATGATGCTTAGAAGAAACATAGTGGGGATACATGTCTACCTATATAATTACCTCTGGAATGCTTGTTAGGAAAGGGGGGCCCACTTCTCTTATCCAATGTTGTTACTTGAAAGTATGATAGGAAAAAAATTACCTTAGACAAGTGTTGTGATGCCACATGGAAGACTCACTTCCTCTTCATTATAACCACATAGTGGGTCCCATTTCTAACTTCATCAGCTAATGGTGCAATTTAGAACCCTGATAAAAGAAACCCATGCTCCAAAAGAGTGTTGTGAAGCCATGTGGTGAGTTGTCACTACTCCTAGAGAAGCTAAGCATTCCTTTACAAAAATGACCATGGGGGTACCATGTGGAAAGTCCACATCCCTCTCTATTTTAACCATATCATGGGTCCCATTCGTAACTCTATCGACCAATGGCACTTCTTTAAGGTATATCAAAAAGGAGATTATATTGGATAAGCACCATGATTCCATGTGTTGAGTTGCCATTTTTCTTTGGGAGGATAAGAACTTCTTCATGTTGAACAAGTACCAAGATGCCATGTGGTAATAGTGGAAGGAATCTAAGACTTAGCCAAAATACAAAAGGGACTCAAGGAAGAAGAGGAGGCCAAAACACAAAATACCAAAATTTCCAAGCTCACCACCAAAAAAATAACTATTCCAAAATATAAAATGTGGATTATGATCCATAGTCACATAGTCATATTGCATATACATAGTCACTTACAAGCATACCTAAGTGATTAAGGCTCTCAAAACCTAGAATAGTGGTGTAAGGTCTAGTTGAAGGGTAATAAGGGAAATAAAAATTCAAGATTATAAATTCATTAAAGATAAAGAGTTCCAAATAGGGGTCAGAGTCCTAGTTACCCATACACAAACCAAACATAGTCTTGTCTGAGCTCTCAAGAGGGTTGCTTATATGAAGTTATTTGAAGAGACTATAAGAGGATTTGAGGGAAAGTATAAAATTTTAAGATGATTTAAATAGGTTTGTCATAGTCTATTAGAGCCTCAGGGATAATCTTAAATATAATAACATATTTATCAAACCCTATACAGTCCTAGCACTCTTAAATGTATACACAGGCCTATTAGATCTTGAAGTCTATTTTTGTTGGAAATGACTTAAGGTATATATGGTGAATAAGGGGAAGTAAGGTAAAATTATTTATTATTATTTCATAGTGTGATATCACTACATCATCTACCTCAGCTCAAGTAACAATAAGGCAAAAACATGGTAGACCGTATTTAGTCATGCAATCTTAAGCACATACACAGTCATACATGATAGTCAATCCTAAAGGGATGAAAAAGAGTTAGTTGGAGAAAATTAATCCATGGAGAACCTTAAAGAGATGGAGGACTTAAAAAAACATTCCATGAAACCCTAATCATCTGATAGTGAAAGGAATATTGTCATACATAGACTAAAATGACATACAAAGACTAGTCTAAATAGTCAGCCCCAAGAGGATTGGAAATGTAAAGTTAGTAAAAGTGGATAAATAATTTTAGATCCTTGAATATATTTTTAAATACACATATATGTATTTTATGTATTTTCATATCCCTGGAAATGATTAAAATGTGGGAACATAGTCTATGAGGGTATATTGAGTAAGTTAGCCTATAAACCCTAGGCTTAAATTAATGAGAGTACAGGGGATCTGATGAAGATATAATGGTTAGATAAGTATTATAAATTGATAATATGTATGTATTAAACTTTTTTATACCATTATAATCTAATAATCAAGTCACATAGGTTCTTATTCATTCAATTCTCTCTTAGACCTCTCATAATGTTTGTTTCTACCTAAGAGGCTAGTTTGCTTTGCTTGGTAAGGAACATAGAAGATGCATAGGACCTTGAGATTTTAGTGTAAGTTTAATAACATATTTTAATTTATGTTTTTTTAATTGGTTGATGGTTTCATTACATGAGGTTTATGAACTGTCATTAAGAACCCAAGGCAATTTTAGGTTGCTTAGGAGAGCCATAAAGACCAAGTGAGAAACAAATACAATTTTATGCCTCCATATGGATGATATGAACTTAAAAACCACCTATAAAATATTTAAAACTCTATTAATCATCATCCCATTCTATTGTATGGTATTTTGTTGTATGGAAGTGTATGGATTAGGGTTAAAAACATTGATTTTTGTTATTTCACAGGTCTATACAATGAGTTAGAACTTCAAATTTGGCATGGAGATAGGGGAGGATGTTTTATAAGTGAATCACATGATTATTTTGGGTTTTTCATGTGTGTGGAGTTTGTATATACATTTTTCACTCTCTTGGTAGGGAAGCCTAATTGAGGCCTACTTAAGAGAGAGAAAGGGAAAAAATGGATATCTATACTCACTCTCAGGGAATGAAATTGAACCTAGAGATGTAAATAAATATAGGGTACTATAATATTCCCTTATATTTAAATATCATTTTTAATTTTATCTACATGAGTAGTTTTGTATAAAAAAAAGGCTACAAGTAATGAGGCCTAATTATAGTTTTTGGTAGAGAATGACTTGTTAGGACTAGTTTGAGGCCTCAAAATGGATTATTTAGTATCTAATATGGTATTAATATGTCATTCATGATTTTTTTATGATCTAAAGCAATTGAAACCAAGTTTTGACAATTGTGTGAAAAATAGGCCTAAATAAATGAAGATACCTCTAGACACATTACAAGAGAAGGAGGTGATGTGTCAAAGAGAACCTATTGGGGTCAATTGAGAGGTGGAAAGAGTAGAGGTAATATCATGTCCCACTCAATTTGTATTAGGATTTAACTTCCCCTCCAAGGGTTAAAAATTGAGTGATAACAGGTCCCTTATATAGGAAAATCAAGATGTGAATGAGAGATTATTATTAGTGGAGTGAAAGGTGGTATCATTATTCAAATACACCCAACCTTTTTCACATGTGAGGATAGATATCAATGTTAAATTTGCATTAAACAAATTTGTGCACATATTAAATCACACCTTAGTAACAAAACCACCTAAAGTGGACTTCATAATAGGTTTAAACATGACAAATACCAACATCATTAACTTGGTAAAGGATTTCATCATTCATCATGATTTCCATGGGGAAATCCATGGATAATTTTTTATTTGATCAAGGATGAGAGATAATCTCAATGGAATATACTTCATTAGGTGTTAGACCTTATATAATTTATTTGTTAGGGTTTCATTCAATTATTTAATGGATATTTTTATATAAATTACAATTATTTAATGATAAATTTACTATGATAGGGTGATGTTCTCATGATCTCCATTAGGGAAAAATTTTAAGGCATGGTATTGAGATCTTATAGAAATTTTCATTTATTTAAAATTTGGTAATAACCATATTGGTGTTTTGGTTGAGCATTTGAAAATGTTTTAAGAGACTATATGATAAGAGGAAGATTTATCTTAGACCATGACTCTATTATTGAAGAAAGTAATTCATTATATATTTTATATTGTATTATTGGTTGTATTTAAGTTTCATGTATTCATAAGATGGTTTATTCAATTTTGTGATAATATCTTTAAGTGTGGGATTACACCAATACTTTACATTTTACACATTTATATATTTTGAATTGATGTAATTTTTATTATAATTTCCTTTGATTTCACCTCAAAAAATAAACATAGATGTAAGTTTGGGATTGGTCCCTTGTTGAGTTTTTAGATATTTGTGATTCTTCTTTTGTTGATATGATTATTATTTGGATGCTAAGAGGTATGCTTGATATCTCTCTTAAGTGATAGAATTATAGTTTTTTAAACCTAAAATGAGGTTATAGGAAATATTTTTGAGGTTAAGAAATGATAATGCCTCAATTTAGCCTACCATTAATAAATTTTATCTGGGTTATACCATTGGGTTAGATGTTTTGAAGGAATTATATTCATAGGCAAAGATTTTAGCATCTTTTTCTTGAGGTATAGGAGGATGAAAGGTGGGTGGAATGGGTTTTCATTATTTGGGAGAAGTTTAATCCATATTTAAAATTTTTAAGAAGGTTTTGTTTGAGATGCTTGAATGGTAATATCATTTTTTATTATTTTTAAAGACTCCTTATTAAATTTTCAAGGTGGCTCAAATGGTTTCATAAGGTAGTCTTGTTGCTTACATTTTTCAAAGGAATTTTCTAATTTATTATAATAAAATGACCAAATTTTTATTGAATTTTTGGTTTTAAATTAATAATTAAGAGTTTAAATAGTCTTTCCTCTTCATATTGTGATTGGATATATGTGTCAAATACTTTCATCTCTTGATAAAACCATGGGTGGAATCGTGACCAAGTTTTTTTACATTGATGAAGTTTCTAAGGCTATTTTTGGTAAGATCATGATGCTAAAAATATTTTATCAGAGTGATAACAAGGGTTACAATTGAATGGGGTGGAAGGTGATTTTTTAATTTTAATTCACCCCTAATTAGTATTTTTAATATAACCTTTGTAGATGCATATGTTTTTTTGTATACACATTTATATAGGTTTTCAAATTATCTAAGATGTAAAGTGGGGTTAGTGGACCTATCATAAATAATATTTGAGGAAATGCATCTAGTTTCCATAGAATAAATGTATGGAGCTAAGGTCTTGTATTGTAGTGTTTGAAACATTTTGTTATGAATAGAAGTTTAAGGGATAGGATTACATTAGCATCCATGAGGAGACAAGGAGAGGGACATTTTCTAGGTTATCCCCAAATAAATTGTTGGGGTTTATTCACCATTTTCAAAAGTTTAGTTTGAATTTAGATGATGTGATTGTTATTTGTGGTTAGCATAAGATCCATGCGGTCCAAAAATTTAACAAACATCTAGATGTTATCTAATAAATATTTTTTCTATGAGTTTCAATAGTAGCGTTAAGAGAGGGATTATTATTTGATGCTCCTTCTATTGATGTAGGATTAGATTTAGGGGATGGGAGAAGTTTTTTGATATTTTTGTCCCTATTAGGGTTGTAACTACAACCATTGTCTATATATTTGATTTTAAAAATCCTATTTAAATTTTCTTGTCTATTTTACTTAGTGATTGAAACCATGTTACATTTAATGGTTGGAGTAAGTTGAGATTGATAAAATTGGTACCAAGAGGTGTTACTATTTATGGTGTCCATAGAAGGGATAAAGTAGATATCAATGTATAATCTAAAGGGTTGAGATTCACTAAAAAACCTTAAAATTTGACTGATGAAAATTTATAGGAGAAAATCTTTGAAGTTGAAAAAAGATGTGAAAATGATGAAAATAACGATGGGGTAAGATTCATGTTAGGTTCACTAGAAGGTATGTAAGTATAAAATAGTCTAATATATATATATATATATATATATATATATATATATATATATATATATATATATATATATATATATATATATATATATATATATATATATATATATATATTAGACTATTTTATACTTACATACCTTCTAGTGAACCTAACATGAATCTTACCCCATCGTTATTTTCATAATTTTCACATCTTTTTTCAACTTCAAATATTTTCTCCTAATATATATATATATATATATATATATATAGAAGAACATTAACCTTAATATTAATCTTTTTTTTGGAGGTTTAGAAATCAAGGAATGATAGGATTTTTTATTGTAAAAGGATCCATCTCAAATCTTCTTTCCTTAGATTTATGTGACCATAGTCAAAAAATAGAATCATTTATTCCAAAATATAAATTTCCAACCTCCACACTCAAAATTTATATTCTTTGAGGATGTAATATTGAACTAGTGACCATAAAACTAGATTAAAATTTTGTTAGAAGTCAAATCAAATGGTCTAGACCTTATTTGAACTATAATAAGTTAAAATTTTATGGGATAGTGATGGGAAACCTAGGGCTGGTTGGTGGGGGAGGTGTTATTAGAAACTCAGAGGGGGTCATAACTACCTACATAGGGCTAATGGGATCTCAAACCAACCATGTAGTTGAGGCTTCAGTGACTCTCTAGTGTATCTAACTAGAAGTGTAATTAGGAATCTAAAATTGATGAGCTAAGGGGACTCTCTAAAAATCCTAAATTCCCTCTTTGTTAATTCAAAACCCTCTTAGTCCATGAAATGAGTGATTAATGATGTAAGAGAGTTATTAAAACATTACAAATAAGTCAACATAGGCCATGTGTTTAGGGAGGGCAACAAGGTAGCTGATGGGATAGATAATATTTAGGTCCTTCATTAAAAAAATAATGGAAAAAGGTTGATGAATGTACACATCAAATTTTTAACTTAATAGTTGATGATTCCATCCCCATAATTATGCTTAAGGAGAGGGCATACTCACATGGTGAGCAAGCTTAAACAATTAGACCTGTATTAATTAATCATAATTATAAAATACCTTGTTATCATTACTAGGTAAGGATGAAGGTTGTGATTAAGGCATGACACGGTATATCTATTATATATACAACATAAATTACCCAAATAAAGTAAGTGAAGTGACAAGAAATTACAGTCTAGATCTTGAGTTTGAAAATGAGAAATAAATTTGTAATGGGATGTGATAGGGATAGAATTAAATCCATCTATTACATCAAATAAAAGGATAATCCAAAATTTTGGTGTAAATTAGAAGAGGGCAGACTAGTTGAGTTCATGAATAGAATCATTGGTTATGACTAGGAGGTGTCAAAGGATTTTTCCCTAGGATGAAACCATAGGAAAGTATGAATGAGAGGAGTAGAGATGAAAATATAAAAATAATTGATTAAAGAGGTGACTGGAATGATATGGGAGGGTACCAAAATGTTTAAATATAAACATAGAAAGTAGGAGGTCTTGAATAAATTCTTCAATTTTGATGTGGACATCATCACTAAGAAGAAAGGTTTCCCAAGGATTAATCTTCCAAGGTATTGGCCAAACATATTATTTAAGATAATAAAATATATAATTATTGAAATTAAATTACATGTCCTCTTCTCTCACCACTATATTCTCTTGAATCACTTTAAAGGAGATAGAATTAGATTGCCATATTTCCTATTCAAATCACTATAAACAATGGTAACTACTTTCAAATAAAATTATTCAAGTGATCTCATCCACCAAGGTAATTTTTATCATAGTGAAGAGAGGTAAAGCTCTAAGAGGGAAGGAAGTGTATCTAGTCAATAAAGAATTTGTGGAGGATTTTGAGGAGGACCATTAGAAGTTTGAGGATATTGTGGAAAAAATTCATGAATCTTCCAAAAAATATTGGGATGAAGTCCATTTTAAAATTTCCCACTTATTAGATATCATATCTAAGGCCAAATTTAAAATTTAAAATCTCAAACCCCTAATATTCCCAAATAGAATAGAGTTAATAACATAGAGGTATATAAGGAAGACTACTCATTATCCTCTAAAGGACCCTAAGGATAAGAGTGAGATGAAAGACACCTAAGGCCTTCATTTAACTTTTAATTTTAAAATGATGGAATTGGAAGATAAGTGAAAAAACCAAGGAAGACTTATCATAAAATAGATGGAAGAATGGAATGCAATGAAGGGTGAGGTAGAGAATTTTAGAAAGGATTAGGAGACTAGCTAAAATGTGGGGGTTAGCCCTCAAACTAATAGGGGAAAATCTAGTCCTCACAAGAAGGATAAATGGGTGACAAATACATATGTTCCCACCACTAACCCTCCTAAGAGTACCAATAAAATGGAAATTAGAATAGTTAGTATGAATGGAAATAAATATGGCCTACTTCAGGACAAGGTAGTTAAACCGTCACCCAAAACACTAATAAAAATAAGAAAGAATAAGATGAGGAAGACCCAAGCTGATGAACTCATGGACAAACTATGAAAGAAAAAACCAAAGAAGACATGAATCTTACTACTCTGTCCATGATGGTGAGTTAATTCAACTCAAAAGAGTCTATTTCTTAAAATAGGTCCTTGTTTGATTCTTGTTATAGTTAGTTTTATGCAAAATTTTAGTGTAGGTTTTTTAGAGTTTTGTGGGAGTTTTGGTAAAAAATTATCTATCTTTCTAGCCAGTATTAAAGATTGGTTTGTCTATTTTTTTTAATTTATATGTGACTTGAATATCTATTCGAATATTATGGTTACAGGATCCATGTAAAACCTTAAATTTTACTTGTTCAAATAAAAATATATAAAAGATCATTATAGATCCACAAACACAAAAAAAATGGTACATAAAGTGGTACAAGGGTATAGAAAATAGTCATTAGTATGAGAGGTTTTAATGGATATAAAATGGGAATCTACACATAAAATAGAAATTATAAATCCTAACTAGATCCAAAGTGTCATTAGAAAGTTGTAGACATCTAATTCCTAACACCATTGTGTTTAAATTGTCAATCTTACTTGAAATTATAGAACAACACACAATCTAGGCCAAAATAACTAAAATGCACTAAATGGTTCAATCTTGTCATATACAAGTGTCAATTTAGGCTAATATATCCCTAAATGGGGTAATACATTTTATGTGATTATTAACTTTTCTCAAATCATTTTGAGTTAAAATGATAATAATGCAATTTGACGCTCTGAACCACTAAATTATTTTAATTTAAAATCACATGATAAGTGCATGTGTTATTTACATCCACAATGTCCTAAATGGGATATTGGTCCTTATATAACTGACACTTTCTTATAATTATACTCTAGTCAAATTATGACCTAGTAACTTGACATTTTGACCAATTTGATTAAGTGGACAACCAATTTCCAAAGAATTGCATAAAAATTAATTGACCTAACTTAAGAAAATTAATCCAAATCAAAGTCTTAAGTTAAAAATCCATGGAATTTATTGAAGATTTCTTAATGAAAAATTTATTTCTAATATCTACATCATCAGGTGACATCATCTATGGAGTGGCATCCATAAGCCATAAATGGAACAATTATTAGGTTTAAGTCCTCCCATACCTCTTTAATTCCCCTTTCTTCCAAATATTAATAAGGATATTTGTGGATTGAGCCTCTAAAATTGAATTTATTCATGGCCACACATCTTGATCTCAAGATGTATGGTCATGGTTAATTTTTATCATTTCTCAAAATCTATAAATAGGAGGGTCAATACCACCATTTTTAAACTTCTTTGGTTTAAACTTATTATGAATAATTATCTTCACAAGTAATTTTTTTGTAGTATTATTATGATTAATTTACAATAAGATATCTTCACTATTGGCATAACATTGATCAATATCATGAGCCTAGTTTCATTGGTGCATTGATAGATGAAGGAGGAGAAATCCACTCATCATTAATAAAGACTTAATCACAAAATCAAGGGGAAAATCATGTTTTGAGACACATTTGGAGGTGGGTCACTCTTGAGAAGGTTTAATGTGTATGCTTTCTTTTAATACCTCTTAATTTCCTTTTGTAAAACTCCATTGAGGGAGTTGGCTTTGTGAGTTATGTTCTTTATGCTTAATTGATTTTTATTCACTAATACATGAGCTAACTCATTTTGGATTCCATATCTACATATTATCACACTCGGTGGGACCATGCATCCCATACAAGAAAGGAGACTAATTTTACACTCTTAGATCTTCTAAAAATTCTTTAAAATTCCTAAAAATCAAGTTTTGTCTTTATTTTTCCTCTATTTTTATTCTTTTTTAAGACATAGTTTACATAATGACCTACATCAATTTTCCCTAACTAACATCAGTCCTATCCTAATTGGCATTGGTCCCTATGTGAAGGGTAGAACATGGAAGAAGGCATATTTTGGGAATTGTCTTGAAGTGTCTAGTGGTTATTCTAGGTTTTACAAACTTGTATACTTGAAAACTTTCTATTTGGTTATTTTTTATATAATCTAAAGACTTATTTATATATTTGTGCTTGTTTATGGTAATAACCTTTTTATGGAGTCATTATGTTTTGCCTATGGGTTTACAGGTAACCGGCATCGGTTCTGTTGTAATTAGTATCAATTTTATTGTAACTGACATCGATCCCTATGGATCAACATCGGTCTTTATGTTAATAAAATAGAGAAACCTGAGAGAAAGTTTTAAAATTGATATTTGGGCTTCAAGACATAAACCCTATAAAAATTGTAGGACACAATCTGGAAAAAGTGTCAAATTTGAATATGGTTAACTCTTGAAACTTCTAATTAGTTCTTAAAATAATTTAGATTGATTATGCTTGATTATTTTATTATTTTTTTTAAAAGTTTTTAACCAAGGCTAAGGGGCCAAATATTTCACAAACACTTCACTTTGGTGCATAAAATAAAGAATTGTATTTGTTTTATTTTATGCTAGATCTTTTATACTTGTTTATTTTTCATAAAAATAAGGATGCATGTATATTATCCCCCATCCCATTTAAGGAACTTGGGTGATAAAAATCTCTCTTTATTTTTAATTGTGCCTTTCCCAAAGGCATAAAAATAATGTTGTTAAGGCTCTCTCCAAATCTATATGGTTTGGGTGATCTAAACACAACCTTAAAGTATTTTCACTTTGTCATTTATTGGATGCAACTTAGGTTATAAATGGGATTTCATAGCATCTTCATGAGTTCTATAGGGAAGTAGTGACTTGGGAATTCATCTCTTGGAATAATTTTAACCCCACTCCATGTTGGGTTATACAAATTGAGGGTGACCTTCTAGGATGTTTTCTTGAGTGGTTAAGAAAACTTTGTTAGTGGTACTCCAATTCAAACCATAGGGGTAATTCAAACATCACACTACACTGAGAAAGTAATGGATGTAGTGGTTTTGAAAAGGATAATAACTTTTAATAGCAAGATAATTGACTTGAATCCAATTGATGTGAGATATCTCTAGTGTTAGCCACACTTAGGACCATATAGATATATGAAAATTTAGTTTTAAAATAACCCCACTTGCCACAAACATATTATTGATGTAGGGTGAGTAGCCCAAAGTTATTTATCACCATATAATATTTTAGGATAAGGGGGTATAAAAACCATACTTATTGATACACTTTTTTTTTTTAATAATTAAAATCCTCCCAAGAGCACATATATAGATAGAATTCAATGGTATGATAAAACCTTGTCATTTTTAGGACTTTAGACATTATACTTAGTTATATTTTGTCTTTTTATCCTTTACTTGATTAGTGTTATTATATTATTAATTTTCACCCTTGGAGAGGGTTCTTTATGATCTCTCTAACTAAGATATAATATTGGGATAGCCCTAAGCTGTGGGTAACCTGTGTTGGGGTTGAACCTCTAAAGAAGGTCAGTTTCCTCTTGATGCTCACATAAATTAATGATAAACTAATTATTCATAGGGAAAAAGATTATAAATATGGCTAAGGGATCATAAGAAATATAAAAGGGTGATACACTAAAGGTAAATGGATGCTCACATAAGCTTGAACATGTACTGGATCAGCAAAAGACAACTATGGCTTACTCAATCTCACAATCTCACTAGTTACATAAATATTTCATAGAAGAGGTTCTAAATGGAACATTAGTCTAGACCTACAAGTTAGTTTGAAAACACCTTTAAAGAGGTAAGTAGAATGACACCAAAATAGGAAGAATCTCCTTCACAAATTTACCATACACAAGCATACTAAGCATTGATTAAAGACAAAAGATAGGAAAAAAGTTGATCCTATTACTTTAAAAGGTAGTTATTAAAATATATTTATAGGTTTTAACCATATCAAATGATCACACTTTTACAAGAGTCTCAATTATTATTATTATTTCAAAAAACAAAATTCTAAATTCTAAAAGCAAAGAACCCCTTCAAAGGGAATGAGACCAGGATATATAGGAGAAGAGAGAGGAAAATAAAGGATGTGGGAGCATGCCATAAAAAAAAGAACACTTTGTACTAGGTCATTAATTGAACCTAAGCCACCACTTAGCTCTTTAGTTAATGAGAACCTTTTCACTTTTTTGATCAATTAAGACACTATCCATGGCTTGTTGAGTGAGAAATTCCCCAAAGGTTCTAAGGATGCATTAAATGCTCCTAGTTTTAGTTACTAATACTAGACCTTTTATTTGATCCTTCATGCCATATCTCACTTGAGGACAAAACCTCATACTCATGGATCTAACTGAATCATAGCTTTATGATTTTTAGGTAGATACTTATCAAGATTATGACCATGCTAAAGGATGAAAATCCTTTGCATTAGTCACTTATCTGTTCCACTTTCATATATAAATCATAGATATATCTTATAGATAGAAAACCAACTTAAGTTCATTGGTTTTCCTATCATTTTATATACTCTATGTGATTCCTATTCGAATTTAGCTTGGTTCAAACTAGGTTGAGCTTGAGCTCAGTTCCATGCATTTTCTACTAGCTCAAGTCCATTCATTTGCTTTTCTTGAGTTGAATTGATCCATTGACTTAGTTAAAAATGTCTCAAATCAATTCTTTATTCATTGGATATCAAAAATTACTCAGGTCGTTGACCTTTTGACTTAGTTCATTTTATCAAATTTCCTTTATAGGTTGAATGCATGTCGTTAGATCTATTATCTAGGCTAACATGTTGTTGTCACTTGGAACTCATAAATTTGGTCCTTGGAATTGCTTGTCATTCTATCTAATCATGTGCTTATGCCATGTGGTGGCCTTTGATCTCCTTGAATTTTTGTCTTACTTGCATACTGTTAGATCATAATCCATGATTGAATATAAGAAATTGATCTACTTGAGCCCATTAAATTATTAGTTACAACTCACCATTGGATCATCTACTTGATGAAACCACACCATAGGATCTCACCATTTGAATTATAATGAATACTTCACAAGGCTTAAGATTGATGTCCATGCAAATGTCAATGGGATATTTGAACTTCAATGGTTATTTGTTGAGGCTTAAACTTTGACATTTATGTGAATGTATTTAACATATGTATGACCATCACTACTTATTTGAAAACTAATAGTCATCTTTTGAGCTTGAATTTGACACTTGCAGGACCATCCTAGACTTTTGAATCAAACAGTTATTTCTTGCTATCTAAAATTGATGTTTATGTAACTATTTAGATCACAAATTCTATGGACTGTTTCCTTTGGACCTTTTGCTAGACAATTTTTTTAGGCTTTGTGTCTTGGCCACTTTCTCTTAAGGAATTTTATTGCCTTATCTTTTCCTTGAACAATTTCTTATAGACAAAATGTCTAAAATAAATCATGGGATCTATGTCTCAGATAAAACATTTAAAATAAATCATCCTTAAATCTTTTGCCTTAGAATAAAATTCCAAAAGAAATCTACCTTCAAAAAAATTGTCCCAAAGGAATTGTGTGCTTAGAATTACCTTTTGGCCTTTTGCATTGGTCCACTTTCCCAAAGAAAATTACCCTTTAGGAAAAGTGTTTGGGACACTTTACTAAGAAAAGACTCTTTGGGAAAAGTGTATAGGACATTCTACTTGAAAAAAGTTCCCTTCAAGATTTTTGCTTTGGACCTTTTGGCATAGAAAAGGCACCCTTTAGAAAAAGTGTTTGGGACACTTTGTTGTAAAAAATGCCCTTCGATAATTTTGTAACGTACCACTTTCCTAAAAAAATACCCTTTAGGCTTTTTATTTGGTACACTTTCTAAGAGAATGATCCTTCAGTATTTTTATTTTAGATAAAATATCTAAAATAAATTTTGACACTTAGCCCAAAATACCCCAAGTAAATAACACTTAGCCAAATAAAAAGGTCAAAAAGAATTAAACTTATCAAAAAGAAATTCCAAAATATTTCTTAAAGAAAGATTTACCTAAAAAGGTTTGACACTTAGATTTTCTTCTTATGCTCTTCTAAACTTATGATTGAATTGTAGTTTGATCTTTGAAGGCTCAAACATTATGAAAATTTACTCAAAAACATGTTCTTTGCAACTGTAGACCTATCCCTTATAAATTGACAAGATACACTTTTAATCAAGATCAAAGTGTTTCAAAAGTCTTGAACATTGTAATATCCCTTTGGTCCATTAATTTCATCCAGAAATCCTATCCAAGCCGTGCTCCATAATTGATCATTAGGAAACTACACTACATTCATACAAGTTTAGTATGTGGGCCAAAAATGGCCAACATCTTTGGCAACTCATAAGGAAGCATGTCTACTATTATTTGAAAACCTAGACCATTTGCCTTATCTAATCCATTAGGCATGGATTCATTAGCCTATGTAATTGAGCTAAACATTTCTTGAAGCAATAAGGATCAAAAGAAACAAAACAAAACAAAATGACTGAGGCACTTTGGAAAAAGAAATAATAAAATAGAAAATAAATATGCACAAGGCATTTAAAGGAAAGTAGAAAACTATTTTAACATGTATAATATATTACAATGGATGTAATGTTATTCAGTAATTAGGATTTAAATTAATGTTATTAACTAGGATGGGTAATACCTCTCCATCTAGTTGGATAAGCTAAAAATCATTATGTTCCTTGCATCATGGATCAAATACAGACCACTCCACAAGCTATCAAAATTGGTATGGTTGCCTGGTTTGGCCTTATTTGAGTCCTATTTGAGGATTAGGTCCCCTTATTTGATGCTCTTTATGGTATATCTTTTTTAAAAGGCATTTTTTACCTAAGTTTGATGTGATTCCAAATTTTTCATATCAAAGTCCCTAGTTTCTTCTAGCTCCATGAGTTTTATCATCCTCACATTCATGGGCTCATCCTTCATCAACTCAAGTTGTTGGGCTAATTCCAATGTAGATATCTCAAGGGAAATAAGCAATTTGGATTCCCTTCCATACACAAGAACATATTGAGACTTACCAATGGTTTAAGAGTCACCCTATCATCCCATAAGGATGTTTTTAGCTTGATGTGCCATGTTTTTTTATTCTCTTCCATGGTCCTCTTGATGATCCTCAAGAAATTCTTATGTGTGGACTTTATCAATCTATTTCCTTAAGGATAGTAGTTTGAAGAGATGATGAGGTATATACCTAACTTGAGATCCTACTCACATATCTTCATACCAAGGAATTCTAATCTATTACCATAAATTATGGTGGTTGAGACACCAAACTTGGTTACAAGGCTATCATAGAAATCCAAGACTGCACCTTCACTAACCTCCTTCAAAGTAATGGATTCCACCCACCAGGTGAAATATTCAATTATAGTGAGCACCCATTTATTCCCTACACTTTATGGTGGATTTATCATCCCTATGAATTCTAACCCCTATTACATGAAGGGTTGCTCCACCTGAATATGATTGAGTGGAAGGGTTGCTAGTTTTTACTTTCCTAAAAAGAGGGCACACTTCTAGAATTTTATAATCCATACATGAGCATCTTTGAAAAGATTAAGATAGTAATAAATATCCTTCATTACCTTTTTTGTGGTGGTTTTAGGTGTAAAATGACCTCCTATGGGTCTATCATGGAACTGCTCCAAGTGTTTGGTCACCTAGTCATCATCTATTCATCTAAGGAGTACCTCATTGAGTTCTTTTATAAAAATAACACCATAAAATAATACATATGGTATATATTTAATATTTAAATACCTTATTTTATCTCTATCCAAACCTTGGGGTCATTCTCTTGTTACCAAGAAGTGAGCCATATCTTGAAGATAGCTCTTTTGAAGTGGAGGTGTACCTACTTATGAGTTATCTTGGATCACCAAAATAGCTTCCTTGTCTTCTTGGAGGTCATTCACCATGTTTTCACATTATCCCTTTCCCATTACTAGCTTGGTTACCTTTATCTTTACATCATATTTCATGTCCTTTATGATCTAGCTTACTCTCTTCACATTCAAATCTTTGTTGAGGAAATCCCTAACTCTAGGATGAGACACCATAAGATGGATCCTACTATTGGAGAAAATGAGCCTAAACTTATTGAGGATTCTCAATGATAAAATAAATTAATTATTAATGAAAGTGTACTTCACCTCATATCCTTCCATCCCTTGACTAAAAAAAGCAATTGGCTGCTGCATTACTTCACTATTCTTTTGCATCAGTGTAGTTGATATGTTGTCAATGTTAAAAAATGTGTATAAGATGAAGTCCTTAGAGAAATCGGGATTCAAGAGTGAGGGTGCTTGGGAAATGGCCTTCTTGATGGTTTCAAAATATGCCTTACCTTCATCAGACCAAGAAAACACTTAGCTCTTCTTTAAAATGGCAATGATAAGATTGACCAAGTTTGCAAAACTAGGTATGAATGTTCTCACAAAGTTCATCTTCCCAAGGAATTTATAGATCCCCTTTCTATGATTTTTAAATGATAATGTTAAGATAGAACTTAATCTATTAGGGTCAATGAATAATCCCTCTTTTGAAATAATATGACCTAGCAATTTGCCTTAATGCATAGAGAGCACACATTTTTTGGGATTTAAATAGATCCCATACTCTCTACATCTTTGGAATATCACCCTCAGATGGTCCATGTGCTCACTATCATTATTATAAAATATTATGATGTCATCCAAGTAGACCATCACCATTTGATTTATCAGTCCTTAGAAGGCCATGTCCATCATTATTTAAAAGGTTGCCCCAGCATTAGACAATCTAAAAGGCATCTTCTAATAAGTAATTATCCCCCATTTGGTGGTAAAGGTAGTCTTGTATTGGTCCTTTTCTCTCACTAGCACTTGGTTATAACCTAAATATCCATCTAAGAGAGAGAAGTGTTCTGAACCATCAACTAATTTTAGGAATTGCTCCATGGATGGCAAAGGGTAATGATTCTTAAAAGAGACCCTATTAAGATCCCTAAAGTCCACACATAGTCCGATCTCCCCAATATTATTTTTGATAGGTACTAGATTAGCTACTCATGAGGATTTCTTGATTGGGAAAATGATCTTAGATTTAATAAGCTGGTCAGCTCCTTTCTCATGAGATCTTCAATCTTGGGATTTATGGGCCTTTGTTTTTCCTAATAGATTTAACATTAGCCTTTAGCTCTATTATGTGTTGGACTAGATTAGGATCAAATCCCCTTAGGTCACTATATTTCCAATAAAATATGTCTACATATTCCTTATAAAGCTCTATGAAATCATGTCTTTTAGCTTTAGTGCTTACCTTTCCAAGCTTGAGGAGCTTATCTTCAAAGATAAGAACTCTCTCATAGTTCTCTTCATTAGTTGACATCAACACTTTATCCTTCCTTATATTTCCCCCTTCATGAAAGAGACCTTTTAGGGTGACTAACCCTTTATGAAGATTATTGGACCTTAATTGAATAATTTTCTCCCCATACTAATGTTACAATTTTTCTTGGTTGAGGGAGCATAACTCTACTTCTTGCTATAAGAAACATGAAATTTGTTTATCATTTTTAAAGACCTTCCAATGAGCTTCATTATCTAGAACTGATGGTCTTATTACCACTTTTACATATGGTTTAACCTTGGTCTTTTTCATTTCATTGGGGATGTCAAAATGATCCCCCATAGCTTCTAGCCTATCAACATGTTGATTGTTGGCCTATTGGCATTGATTAGATGTTGAAGGCCTCAAATTCCTCAATTAGGTCCTACACTCTATGTTTATAGGACTTTATTAAAGGGATATTGGTGACATTTTAACCTCTGACTTGTTGTATAACTAATTCCCTATCCCCATAGACTTGTAACTACTTGATCTTTCTCTTATTGTCATATTAAAGGCCATGGATGAGACCCTCATATTATGCTACATTGTAGGAGCAACTAAATTGGAACCTATATGAAGAGATGTATTTATCATTTGAAGGGGATATTGGAATGACACATTTACCAACCCCATGCTTTCTCCTTGAGCCATCAAATAACAACTTCCATAAACTACTATCATCTTCGTGATGCCTCATGAGGGATGGCATAGGCTATTTTTCTTCATACAAATATTAGACACCCAATTCGCTTTCTTCAACACCTTCTACAGGGTCCACCAACTAGTTGTCATTCCATAGCTCATTCAAGAACATGTAGGGTACCTCTTCTAGATGAGTGTTTAGCTCCTACTCCATCATAAATCCATCCTCATCAATGATGGTGTAATTTATGTTTACATTATCTATCCAATAGGGCTCTATATGGAATTGTGTAATGGGTTCATCTATGATTGACACTTTGGCCCCATACCTTATCTTGAATTCCATATAGAATCAGTCTACTACAAGATAGCCCATATCTTTGATATGAACTCTCTAAATAATCATAGTGAAAAGTGAGGAGGCACATCCAAGATCAATACATCTTGAGCCACTGAGACACTAGGAGAAGATTTTAGGGTCATACTGAGGTCCCTAATTATACTAAATAGTTTGGTAGAATAACCATCAAGTTGTAGCATTCCTTTGGACTATGGCTCATATTTCAGACCAAGCTCATCAACTATGGACTTTGGCATTATTGAAGTACTAGATCTACTATACACTAAATAATTTCTAATGATTAATAAAATATAGAAGGGAGGAGGCTTGGTTGCTTTACCTAATTGACCTTCATTTGGCCTTTTAGCTACATTGGTGAGAACTTCATTCACCTTAATTTGTGGCTTGTCTACAACATTGATCTTTGATAATCCTTCTTAAAGGATGTCTACCTAGCTAGGCATGAAGAGCATATCCCATATAGGCACACTCACATTTGACCTTTTCATTTATTCAATAATTTTTATGGGTGAACCACCAACTTTTGCTTGCACTTTGGGAGCCACCACTATAGTCTGTTGAACTTGTGAGCCTTGGGACACAAAAAGATTCCCTTGGCTCTAATTTTTTGGAGGCACTAGAACCTTTGGAGTGATAACAAGGTCACTTGGCTTTGTTAGTGAAGGAGTAATAGTGGGAATATTTTTGACTATTTCCCAGTTACCATTCATGTTCTTTCTTTTAAATCTTGTGTTTTTTACCACTAGAATATAGGCCTAACTAGAACTAACCTATTAGCTAGATGCATAACACTCTTCTTGTTCATAGTTCATCATTGTAGCATCTAGATGATTTGGTTCTTGATTAGACCCTTGACCTTGTAGAGTTTCCTCTATATTAGTCATCATATTCACCTTTCCATTTTAGGCCATGAGAGCTTAGTTGTATCAAATATTAGTATCTTGTTACCATTGATTATTGAAGACTTGGTTATAGTTAATATTTAGGATAATATATTGACCAAATGACTAGTTCCAAGGAAAAATAACCTTTCTTATTGATCCACATTATTTTGAACTGGGACTAAGGAGTTGTAAGTAATAGTAACTATAGGATTGTAGTTATTTTGCCTATTGTAGCCATGTTTCCCTTATCCTTGGTTTTGACCTTGGCCCTAACTTTGGTAGTTCCCATTATATGGTGGCATATTTATTTGAAAGGCTTGTTTTTTAGGCTGCTATGAACTTTGATGAGGTATATTGAAATCCTATTGCCTTTTTACATTTACTATCTCATTCCCTAAGGACTAAAACATGCTTTTGAGCTCTTGAAAGTTCTTTTGCTTTAGTGAATCAATAGATCCACTAGTAGAAGCTTTATCTTATTTTGTTATTGGAATTATATAAATTGGTGGTGTAGGAGGAATGACATCTAATAGAGGGATAAAAATAGGAGGTGGTCTAATTTCAAAAAATAAGGGCATTGGTAGTCTAGGTGTGATCTTGCCAGCTTGAACCAAACAATTTTTTGCTTTGATGGACACCTCATAAGCATTTAGAATTATATTTCCTCCCATAGATTGGATCATCACTATTATGTCACTATTTAAATCCTTTAAATAATATAGGAATCCAAATTTAGGTGTTGGTCTAATTATGACTGGGTTTCTATCCCAAGTTTTTTAGAATTTTGTGTTGAAGTCTTGTATGACTTCATGAGGAGCCCTTTAAATGGTAGCTAGTTGCTCTACAAGTGATAAATGATCACTTTTATCCTAAAATATTTTACACAAGGCTTACCCTAGTTGGTCCCATGTTTGAATGGAATTGGTAGTAAGGCATTTATACTAATCTAGGGCCTTTCTTTTAAAGGATATTACAAAAGTTGGCTATGTTCATGAGGTACTCAGAGGGTGTTATATATTTGCATCTAATGTAATAGGGAACACTTTTAAGGGATACAAAAAAGATAGGATCATAGTGAGCAAGGGCTAGATGGATTTTTCCATTAAAATATGCAAAATCTCTAAGGGATACCATGGCTATGCAAGGGGTTAATAAAGGGATTCTCATAGGGGTTGGCCTTAGAAATTATGTAGGAGTAAAATTTCCCTAAGAAATTATATAGGGGTTACATAAATATTTCATAGAAGAGGTTCTAAATGGAACACTAGCCTAGACCTACAAGTTAGTTTAAAGACACCTTCAAAGAGGCAAGTAGAAGGACAAAAAACTAGGAATAATCTCCTTCACAAAATTACCATACATAAGCATACTAAGCACTGGTTAAAGACAAGAGATAGGCAAAGAGTTTACCATATTACTTCAAAAGGTAGTTCTTACAATATTTTAACAAGGTTTAACCATATCAAAGAACACACTTTTGCAAGAGTCTCGATGAGTATCTTTTTCTCAAAAAAGAAAATGCTAAATTCTAAAAGCTGAGAACCCCTTCAAAGGGAATGAGACCAGGATATATAGGAGAAGAGAGAGGGAAAGAAAGGATGTGGTAGTAAACCATTAAAAAAAGAACACTTTATCCTGGGTCATTAATTGAACTTGAGCCACTACCTTACTCCTTATCCAATGAAAACCTTGCCACTTTTTTAATCAATAAGGACATTACTTGTGGCTTGTTGAGTGAGAAAGTACCCAAATGTTCCAAGGAAACATTAAATGATCCTAGCTATAGTTCCTACTACTATACCTTTTCTTTTATGCTTCATGACATCTCTTGCATGAGGATAAAACCTCATACTCATGGAGCTGACCAAATCATGGCTTCATGCTTTTTAGGTGGTTACTTATTGGGACTATGGCCATGCTGAAGGATAAAAATACTTTGCATTAGTCACCTATCCACTCCACTTTCATATCTACATCATAATTTTATCCTATAGATAGAAAACCAATCTAAGGTCATTAGTTTTCCTATCATTTTCCATACTTTGCCTGATGCCTAGTCCCATTTATCCTAGTTTAAATTGGGTAGATATCTAGCTTGGTTTTATGTATTTTTTGCCAACTTGAGTCCATTCATTTATTTTTCCTGAGTTAAAATACTCTATTGAACTTTGTTTAAAATGTCCCAGCTCGGTCCTTTATTCATTGGCTATCAAAAATGACTCAGGTTATTGACCTTTTGACTTAGTTCACTCCTTTAGATCTCATTGACAAGTTGAATGCATGCCCTTAGATCTATTTCTTGGGATAAAATGTTATTAACACTTGTCACCCATGAATTTGGTCCTTATATCTACTTACCAGTCTATCTTCTCTTGCACTTATGCAATGTGGTGGCCTCTGAGCTCCTTAACATTTTGTCTTGCTCATGTGTCATTAGATCATAATCCACAATTGAATGTGAGCCATTGATCTGCCTGGGATCATTAAATTTTTAGTCACCACTCACCATTAGATCATCTTCTTGATGAACCCACACTATAGGATCTTTCCATTTGAATTATAATTACTACTTCATGGGGCTTAAGATTGACATCTATGCAACAATCACTAGTATATTTGAACTTTAATATTTATTTGTCAGGGCTTGAACTTTGACATTTATGTGAATGTATTTGACATTTGTATGACTATCAATACTTATTTGAAAACCAAAATTCATCTTTTGAGCTTGAATTTGAAACTTGCAAGGTCATCATAAACTTTTGAAATCAAACAGTTATTTCCTACTACCTAAAATCAATGTTTGTGCAACCATTTGGATCATAAATTCCATGGGATATTTCCTTTAGACCTTTTTCTGGACATTTATTTCAAGCTTTGTGTCTCAGCCACTTTCTTTGAAGGAATTTTCTTGCCTTATCTTTACCTTGAATAATTTCTTGTAGATAGAATATCCAAAAGAAACATGTCTTTAGGATCTTTGTCTCTGATAAAATATCTGAAAGAAATTGTCCTTAAGTCTTTTGCCTCAGAACAAAAATCTAAATGAAGTATACCTTTGGAAAAATTATCCCAAACAATTTTCCCAAAGGAATTGTGTCCTTAGAATTGCCTTTTAGCCTTTTGCATTGGTCACTTTCCCAAAGAAAAGTACCCTTCAAGCAAAGTGTTTGGGACACTTTGCCAAGAAAAGACCCTTTGGGAAAAGTGTATATGACACTTTTATTTTAAAAAGTGCACTTTAGGATTTCTAATTTGGACCTTTTGGAAAAGAAAAGGTACCCTTCAAAAAAAAATTGGGATACTTTGCTACAAAGAATGCCCTTTGAGAATTTCATAATAGACCACTTTGTTGAAAAATGACCCTTTGAGATTTTTGTTTGGTACACTTTTTGAGAGAATGATCCTTTGGGATTTTTTTTTGGATAAAATGTCCAAAATAATTCTTGACACTTATCCTAAAAGACTTGAAACAAATCTCTTGAAAGAAATGACACTTAGCCAAATAAAAAGGTCAGAAAGAATTAAACTTAGAAAAAGTAAATCCCAAAATATTTCCTAAGGATTTAAATGAAAAGGTTTGACTCTTAGATTTTATTTTTAGGCTCTTCTAAACTTATGCTTGAATTGTAGCTTGATCTTTGAAGGCTCAGACATTATGAAAATATGGTTAGATACTTACTCTTTATAACTATAGACTTGTCCCTTAGAAATTAATAGGATACACTTTTAAGAAAGCTCAAAGTGTTTCAAAAGTCTTTAACTTTGTAATATCCCTTTAGTTAATTAATTTCATCTATAAATCATATCCAAGCCTTTCTCCATACTTGATCCTTATGAAACTACACTGCATTCAAGTAAGTTTGGTAAGTGGGCCAAAAATGGCTAAGAGGTCCTATTGAGTCTTAAACTTGTTTGAAAACCAAAACATGTCAACCAAACACTTTTGTTATCCACCATTTTACCTGAACAAGGAGGCATTACACTGACCAAATCAAAATCACCTTTTACCTTGTTTAAATCTCATTTGAAACATTGTGTTTGTCTTTGTCTACAAAATATTTTTATGTTATCCATTTGACTCTAAACCATTTTTTAAAAATATTTAAGTCCATTTTTAAATTTAAATTAAAAATGTCACCTTTATAAGTTTTAGGCCAAGATGTCAATCGGTTTGGTGTTTTCACTTGGTTTGAGTTAACTTGGGTATGATTTCCCATTTAGGTTGAAGGCTATTATATAGACTCATCATCCTTTTTTATCATTGTGGACTTAGGTTATCTTACATTTCACTCATGATCTAAGTCCTAGAATCATTATAATTCCTATTACCATGTGGTTGTGGTGTGCTACCCATTTTTTTTAGTTTTATACTTAAGACTTATTATGTGTTTTCACATCTTGAGATATTTAATTCACATTGTTACCTTCCTTGCCAGAAAGATTTTCTTCTAATTTTATAGTTACAACTCATCAAAGTTGTACCTAACTTTTATGGTATTGAAATATCTTTAAACTTATGTTTGTTGTGCTTCCTACACCTTGGGTTTTAGAGTTATCATACCCTCTTCCAATTTGATGATTTAAATCCACCAAAGTTGAGTAATTTTGTAACCATTTCTTCTAATTATGCATTAATACACTTCTTTTATTATAGTCTATCTTTACCTTGTCACTTATTTAGAATGGATAAAAACACAACTTTTTGAATTTTTTAGAACACACTCCCAATCTTAGAAAATGTAGAGAATAATCTTCTAGGCATGACACAAAGGTATACTCATAGTAGGGTCTCTTATGGCCCTAATTATGAGGAAGAGTGTTTTTATGATGGATAAAATAATCTCATGGTATTTGAAGACATTGTAATAACTATAGGATCTGAGGAAGACTATTTTGATCATCAACACCTAGAGGACAATGATGAAACACTCCTAAGGTTGATTGAATCTAGTACTAGATTGCCATTATACTTTCCTATGGAATAATTGCATACCTTGGTTAGGGTAGAAAAACAAAATTAATAATAGTCTATCACTCACGTTACTAAATAAAACCTTGCTTATTATATCAAAGGAAAGGAAGTGTTCATAGAGTCAACACCTAATGATTAAGATCTTACCACTAAGATCAAAAAGATAAGTCAATGATACATAGACTAACTTATCATGGACTTGACCAGTTCTTTAACTACCACTTCAATACATAATAATGCTTCCAAAGAACACATGGTAGAACTAATTTAGTAAAATTTAGTTGAGAACACATATATGATGGATCAAGGTATCTTGATTGAACAAGCCAAGCCTCAAGAGGTTCCATAACATGCTTCACTGGACATGGAGTATACATTTTTCAATCATCAAGAACCTCTTATTCTTTTAGATAATCAAGGAATAGAATACTTAGTATGTATCAAATAATTTCTTCAAAATAATTTGTCAAGTTATTCTCAACCAAATCAAACTTTGGTGATCTACCATAGACTCCCAAAAATCAACAAAACACTTATAATTCAAGGTGTAAGATTTTAGGGAACATTTTTTACCTAAAAATTAGTAACTCACCTACTCAAATCAAGAAGTAAATCAAAACAAAGTTGTAGATCATAGGGTGTATATCCCTAACAAATACATGCAACAAGGGCACATACCATCGTAACAAAATTGTGTTCCACCTACCAATACACCAATAATGCAAGAGTGTAATTTAATGAAATAAATTATGTCATGATTGGAGATAGGAAAGTGAATCAAGAAGTAAAACTTTGATGAGATATATCTATATCCATTTGATTTTAGTATACTCCAAGTCCCCATTATACCTCATTTTGAGGCACCCAATTTTGACAAATACAAAGGAAAGGGTGACCCTCATGAACACATATAGGCATTTTTTTGTATTGAGCCAAGAGGTAGCTTCCAACAACATTTATATACTTCACTTATTTCCATGAAGTTTATTGGGACAAGCTTTAGACTGGCTCATTAATTTACCTAAGGGATTAGTCTTAGATTGGGATGATCTATCTAAAAAATTTGTCAACCACTTCTCTTATAATATTAAGCATGAATTGACTATAGTTGACTTATACAAATCCAAGTAGAGAGATGGAGAAAGATTTACAACATATATACAGTAATGGAGAGAATTATCTAGATGCTTTCATCATAATTTTCTAGATAAATAGTTAGCTAAAATCTTTGCACATAACCTACACCCTAATGTGGCTCATAATTTATGACTTACTTGTGTAAACACATTTGAAGAAATTATAGACAAGGGTGTGCAGATAGAAAAGACACTTATCGCCAAAGGCCTTGTTAATATTTTTTCTTAGGGTCAAACATCAAATTAAACCCAATCACCTATTCAAAATTTTGTAAAATAGAAACCTAAGTGGTTTATAAAAATAAGAACATGGTAGTTAATAGAGTAATTGAATCCACGAACCACTTTGAAAAGAGTCCCTACATAAAGGGTACTAAATAATAAATATAAATTCTTTAGAAAACTAGGAAAGCTTGTCGAGGTGGTGCTTCAGAATCTCATAGAAACTAAATTGATTATGTGGCCTATACCAAGGCCATTTCCTGAATATCAACCCAAACATGATTGGTATTAGTAGATAAATTTTGAAACTTCTATCATGTTTTTGGTCACGATGCTTATCATTTTTTTCAATTGTGATATCTCATTGAATATTTGATTGAAAACAATAAATTGGAAATTAAACTTACCTCGCAAAACACTAATCAAGATATGGGCATCTACAAAGATCTATTTATTAGACATAACCAACAACCAAAAATAAACAATCAAAACCAAGTATAGAATTAGCGGAAAATTTATAATCAAGGATATAATCATAATCAACATGATCATAATCAAGATCATAGTACCCATGCTAATAACCTGCATTACAATAACAAGCCTTATGACTATAACAACACCGTGGGGTGCATTTTTACAATCCACATTTCCACTATCACTATTAAAATTCATGAACCATCCCATGATTCTCAAAGTAATAGACCCATTATTATAAGATCAACACCCTCTCATTCAATTAATTCCACATTGGGTACATGCAATTCAATTATAACTTAATTTTCATTAGTTATTATTTATGGACCCCCTTCTTCTAATTATAATGGCTCCTTACCAACTCAAAATTGTGCAAACACAAATAGATGCCTGCAAGTCACCCTCTAAGGCCCTTTTCCTTCATCTTCTAATTATAATGGCTCCTTGACACATCTAGATTGTAAAATCACAACTAGACACTCGTAATTTACCCTTTAGGGCCCTTTTCCCTCTTCTAACACTGAACCCAATGTTAACATTATGCCTCCAAACCCTAAGTTAAACATTATACTAGCCAAAGCTAAACCTCCTCATACTACTATTGAGAATACTTATAGTATCTTAGACCAACTAAGTAAAACCCTTGTGAAAATTTATATTTTATATCTTTTTCATAAGTCTTAAGTCCATAGAACTATTTTGAATAACCTTCTTCAACAATCCATTGTTCCTTAAGACATTAACCCTGAATAATTCCAAACACTTGTGGGGCATTTATCTTCATTTTGATAGGTTAACTTTGATGAAAGAGACATGTCCACTCTTGGTCCTATCCATAATAACCCCTTGTATATTGAGGCCATAATTAAAAACCATAAAATCAAGTAGGTTCTTATAGATAATGATTAAGGGTTGAACATAGTGTCTCTCAAACTAGTATAGTGATTGGCTTATAATGTGAAGGACATCCAAATAAATATGATCACCATAAATGCATATGATAATGCTAAAAAGGAATATTTTGTTACTATTGGTTTGCCAATAATTTTTGGGAGCTTCTACCTGGATAGAGAAGTTGAGTTCCTGACCCATAAATGATCAAAAGATGTCAAAATCAAGCTTTGAAGAACTAGACCGTCATAGCATGTCATGTAAAAATAAATGGGTTAGCTTGATTGTACATTTAATAATTTCACTTAAAAAGCCTTTTAAGCCCAAAAAATTAGATGGAAATGATGCATTGTGTGCCAAGATAATCCTCTACAAATTTGGTATCTTGATGAGCTTGCTATCTCAAGACATAAGCCTTTAAAGTTAGACTTTCAAGGTGAAACGTGTGTGCAAACATCAAGTTAAAGTTATGACAGATAGCCATTTGAATTCAAATTTTCCAAGGATGAATGCATGGATAACAAGTATCAAGATCATGGGAGATCAATTTGAGATCTAATAATGTGTGGTGACTGGTGATGTCAATGGGTCTGGAAAATCCAATGGAGTTCATTAAATCATGAATCAAAGATCAATAGTGAGCTCGCAATTAAAAATTCAACAAATATCAAAGATGAATGTGTAGTTTCCAAATGTCATAGCCATGGTAACTATTAGGTAAATCAATAATACACATTTGAGCTATGTAAAACAAGATTGATAGTGTACATAAGGTCAAAGGGTCAACTAAGCTCAAGATGAATGTAAGGCTACCATGTGCCATAAGTGTGAGAACCAACTAGGACTAATAATAGGATCCTAAGAATGAATGCAGAGATAAAAAATGTCATAATCTAAAAGTCCTGATTCAATATCAATGGTTGATATTAAAATTTAAAGCCAAGATACTTCATAAAAAACAATTACAACCTAGGTCAAAATATAGGCAAGTCCTACAAGGATCATATTGTCATCATTAGAGATCATTCAAATAGGAGATGGTGTAAAAATCCCAAAATGGAGATCTGGTGACTAAATAAAGTATCTATAGTATTTAATATATTTTTAGGGGTCTCTAAAGGTTTTCCTTTATAAACAAGATCATGACTCATCATCTCTGGTAAACTATTATCTTCTAGTGCATTTTTCTTAGCCAATGAGAAGAGCTTAAAGACTATTGGAGAAAATGAAGTCTATTTTGTCTATGATGCATTAACCCTAATTTGATCAAAAAGTGGTGGAGCATTCATTGAAAGGTGGCATTTCATTGATTTTTCTTGGTTAACATGATCCCTCTTCTCTCTTCTCCCTTTCTCTATACTACCCATTCTTTCCCATTTGTAAGCTCTCTCTCTAATTTTAGATTTTCATAAGGATTATTTGATTTTGAAGAAGAGGGGGCTCTCTAAGATATTAAAAAATATGTTCATATTGATTAGGATAAACCCTATCAATCATTTGTAAAAACTACCTCTTGGTGAAATAAAAGACTTTGTTTACCTATCTCTTACCTTGGATCTATGTTGAGTGAGTTGTGTATGATGGAATAGTGAAGGAGAATCTTCCTCATCCATTGTCCTCCTTTTTGACCTTTTTTAATGTGTTTTCAATATATTACAAGTCTAGATTAGTGTTGTTCCTAAACCTAGTCCATGAAACACTTATGCAATTAGTTGGTCTGTGAGCTTGTGTGATCTACCATTAACTTGTGCTAATCTAGTGTGGGTTCAATCTTATGTAAGTCTTCCATTTTTATTTGGTGTATCACCTTTTAGCCTTTTTAGGATCACTTTCCCCCTTTATAACCCTTTTTCCCTATATTATAATTATTTTATCTGATCCATCAAGAGGAAGCCAACCTTATCTGTAGGTTCAGTCCCATCATAGATTACCCACAACCTGGGGTTATCCCAATATTATGACTGGGAGTGAGGGAGCCTGAATAACTCTTCCACAAGGGTGTAATCTCATCTCATAATAATTACATATTATGGATATTGAGTTTACTTATAACATACTTCTTGGTCATCCTTGGATTCATGAAGTACAGGCTATCCCATCCACTTTACATTAGTGCCTCAAGTTCCCTCACAATGGGATTGAAATCATCATTCATGTCAATCTATAGACTTACCAGTATTTCAAACACTTAGAGGTTGAATATTGTAATTATAACTATTATTATAATTATGAATTAAATGTAAAGAATAATAAGTAAATAGTCTTACATCTACCCAAATCTAATTATCAACCCAAGTGACCTTGCTTTCAATTTTATTGATCCATTTCCCACAACTCTTGTAAAGTAGGTTACCATAGAAGATGTAGGCATTTCCACATACTATCTTAAATATGCCTTCCATATTGCTAAGTTTCCCAAGTTTTCCAAATTTTTTGTTAAACCCAAACCTTCCTAAATCCCTTGTAGACCCAACTTGATTTAGAAAAAGAATAAAGATACACAGAAACCACTAATGGTATTTATACCTCCTACTTTACCAAATCAAGATCAAGAATATTTTATTTAAAGATATTGGTTGTGATATGATGACATTGCTATTTGTCTTCAAAATCAAAGTATCCCATCCCTAATTGGATTATGGATAACTTTTATTATATGGGAAAGGGCCTTGGTTTATAATCACAAGGAATCTTAGAACCTTTATCAGCTAGTAAACCTAACATGAATCAAGGTCTCATATTTATACCACTTGGGGGTGACCTCATGACTTTCGATAGTGATTATTCTAAATCAACTAGTGATGAGACACCTGATAGTGATGTAACATCCCATTATAGTATTTATGATTACCTACTAATATGGACTTATTTGATTCAAATTATATTATGACCATAATACTCCATTGTTCCCTTTGTCTTTGCCATCCCAAACTCATTAATTAAGACCAAAAAATTAGGTCATATGCCTTGATGAATTATAGAATGAATAATCTATTACAGAGTACATAGGCCTCAAAGATGGATTGCCAATTAGTGATCATAAGCAAGGGTTTTATTATTCTTTGGATCCTTCTACTTACTTTGGAGAGGAGGTAAACTTTTTTGGTCATGAAAAAGATAAAACATCAAGATCTTTGGGTGAAAACCTCTTTAAGGCACTCATTGGTTAGGTAAATAGTAAATAAAAAGACAAGCCCTTGAGTGAAATCCTATTTCAAGCACTCTTAGATGGAAATTTTTTATCATCCCCAAAAGACATGTAAGGTCCATCAATTCCTAGATCTATAGATAGTACCATCATCACATCAAAATAAAAACAAGTCTTTGAGCATCTTTCTCGACTTTCCTAAGATATTTACTAGTTGGCCATTCCCTGACTAGTAGATTCAACTTCATCACATTATCTAGAGGTTTGGGAGAAACAACTAGAAACTATAGAAGAAATAGAAGATCGTGATCACAAATTTCCTATTATTATATAAGATGGTTCTACACTGCTTATAGAAAACACTACTAATGTGAACCTGGTAACATATGATGATCCCAAAATTATTTATCTTGGAGCTTGACTCATCTAAGAGGAGTGAGATCACATTATATCCATTTTGAAGGATTTTATTGATATGTTTGCATGGGCATATTTTGACATGCTAGGATTGGACCCTAACTTGGTTGTGCATCAACTTGTTGTTCATCTAGATGCTAAATGAGGCAAACAAAAATTAAAGAAGATGCATCCATGCATCACTCTTTTGTTAAAATCATAACTAGAGAAATTATTAGGAGTAGGATTCATCTAACCATTAGACTATTATGAATGGATATCAAACATAGTTCTAGTTAGCAAAAAATCATAGGGTATTTTTCTAATTTTAGAGATATAAACAAGGCATTCCCCAAATATGATTTTCATCTACCCAATATTGATATGATTATCAATTCTACTATTGGGTATGAAATGTTTTCCCTCATTGATGGATTTTATAGATATAATCAGATTAAGATAGCCTAAGAAGACCAGCATAAAACTACATTCACCACACTATGGGGAACATTCTATTATCAATTCATGCCATTTGGATTGAAGAAAACTAGAACCACTTATCATCATGCTATGACTATCATCTTCCATGACATGATGTATGATATTATTGAAGACTATGTTAATGGAATCCTATCTAAATAAAGAACATGTGCTAGAGATCTTGATATTCGATGAAGAATCTTTGAGAGATTTCATGAGTACAAGGTCCATCTGAATCCTAAGAAGTGTGTCTTTGGCATCACTTCAGGAAAAGAATTAGGATTTATTGTATCAAAAAGATGAATAAAATTAGACCCTACTAAGGTCAAGGCTATTGTTGAAATGCCTCCACATTCCAATCTCAAACAAATCCATAACCTGTAAGGAAAGATCTAGTCTATTGGCAGGTTCATTTCAAAATTGGAAGATAAGTGTCACCCATTTACACATCTCTTAAATAAAGGAGTCATGTTTCAATGGGATAATGAGTTTAAATTAGTATTTTTGAAGCTCATAACATATTTGGCCAACCTACCAATTTTGAGACCTCCAATACCTAGACAACCATTATTTCTTTATATTTAAGTGACTAAACATGCATTAGGGGTAATTTTGGCCCAACATGATAATCAAGTCAATGAGCATGTATTTTATTATTTAAGATGCACACTATTGGTTTATTAACATAATTATACACCTATTAAGAAGGCAAGTTTAGCTATGGTGTTTGCATCCCTAAAATTATGATATTATATGCTAAATAACAAAACCATTATTATTACTAAATTGGACCCCCTCAAATTTTTATTATCCAAAGTAGCTCTCATAAGTTGCATGAACAAATGGGTCATGATTTTAATTGAGTTTTATGTTGAGTATCATAATTATAAATCTATCAAGGGGTAGGTTATTTTTGATCAACTTGTAGAGGCCCCTATTATAGACACTCAACCACTTAGATTTGACTTTTTAGATGATTCTATTATGATAATAGAATAAGTATTACATGAACCTAAGAAATGAAAATTATACTTTAATGGTTCCTTCACTTCTCAAGGATATATATCCTTATTTTTTTTATTACACCATAAGGGGATCTAATTCTCAAGACATTTCATATCAATTTTCATTATACCAAAAAAATGGCTGAATATGAGGCACTTATTATAGGACTTCATTTTGCAATATAGAGAGATATCTAGAATTTAATCATCTATTGGGATTCCCAATTGATTATCAATCAAACCAAAGATCAGTATTAGATTTTAGATGACAAACCTATACCCTACAACAATATTATGGATAATCTCAAGGCTCATTTCAAATCTCTATAATTTAAACAAGTACCATAAGCAAATAACAAATATGTCGATGTAATGACAATCATTAGGTCTATGATATAGATTGATAGTAGTGATAAAGATCATATATTTCTCATTGAAAATATTTCATGGCCTAATTATGTCTTACCAGATTCAAAAAGGGTATGTACCATTATTGGTCTCAATCCCCCATCTGTATTGCCTTGGTTTTAAAATATTTATAAATATTTTCATAACCACATTTT
The DNA here is from genome assembly GCA_037957365.1 of Torreya grandis. Lineage (NCBI taxonomy): Eukaryota > Viridiplantae > Streptophyta > Pinopsida > Cupressales > Taxaceae > Torreya > Torreya grandis. The sequence continues at coordinate 1,154,293 of JARHVA010004372.1, read as the reverse complement.
TCCACTTGACCTTTCCAATAATCATCAAAAACTTTTTCTTCATTGTATAGCCTATTATACCCTCCTTAGAAACATGTTTTATCATAAATTCTATGATGGAATGCTACTTTGTTGTTTATCTTCAGGTTAGTCTAAGCGCTTAAAAAGGTTCATGAAGGAATGTGTGGGGCCCACACTAATGGTGTAGTATTATCTAAAAATGTCCTTATAATAGGTTACTATTGGTCCAAAATGGAGACAAATTCTTGAAACTATCTGAGGAAGTGTGTTACTTGTCAACAGCATGGAAATTTGATACACATACCTTCCTTGCCACTGTAGCCAATTACTACACCACGGCCATTTTATACATGGGGCCTTGATCTCATCAATAAAATTAACCCCATGTCTTTTGATGGCCATAAACATATTCTCACTACCACCAAGTATTTTACTAAGTGGATTAAGGCCATTCCTCTCACTTATGTCACTAGTAAGTAGATTGCCAAGTTTATATATTACCATCTCATCTATCAATATGGTATCTTAACTCAAATTATATCTGATAATGGTGGATCATTTGTAAATTGAGATGTTAAATCACTTTGTTGAAAATTCAAAATTAACCTCAATAAATCTATACCATATAACCCATAAGGCAATAGATAAGCCAAGGCATAGAATAAAACCATTGTTGTAAACCTTAAGAATATTTTTAATGACGTTGGTCATAATTGGCACTTGAAAATTTTTCCTACCCTTTGGTATTATCACATTGATCATCAAACCCCCATAGGATCCACTCCATACTCCCTTATTTATGTCATAGAAGCTATTATCTTGATTAAGATCGAGTTACCTTCCTTGTGAGTATCTTTGGAGAATATTAAAGATGATAAAGAATATAGATTTTATAGGTTGAAATAAATATAAATCCTTGATGTTAAGCATTTGTCTTCCCTTGATAACTTTCAAGCCAATCATAATAGATTGCATAGAAACTACAACATGTGCATCCTTATCTCAAATAATTAAATGCTAAAGTCTAAAAGTTGAGAAACCCTTCAAAGGGAATGAGACCAAGATATATAGGATAAGAGAGAGGGAAATAAAGTATGTGAGAGTATACCATTAGAAAAATAACACTTTATCCTAGGTCATTAATTGAACCTAAGCCATTGCCTTGCTCCTTAGCAAATGAAAACCTTTTCACTTTTTTAAACAATCAAGACATTGCATGTGGCTTGTTGAGTGAGAAAGTCCCCAAATGTTCTAAGGACACATTGAATGATCATAGCTATAGTTCCTAATACTAGACCTTTTCTTTGATCTTTCATTCCATCTCTCACTTGTGGATAAAACCTCATACTCATGGATCTGAATAAATCATGGATTCATGATTTTTAGGTGGCTATTTGTCAAGACTATGGCCTTGCTAAAGGATGAAAATCCTTTGCATTATTCACCTATATACTCCACTTTCATATCTATATCATAGGTTTATCTTATAGATAGAAAACCAGTCTAATTTCATTAGTTTTCCTATCATTTTCCATACTTTTCTCGATGTTTGGTCTTATTTAGCCTGGTTCAAATGTGATCGAGCTCTATTTTGGTTCCATGTATTTATATCTAGATTAGGTCCACTCATTTTCTTTTCCCAAGTTAAACTGCTCCATTGACCTTAGTTGAAAATGTCCCAGCTCAGCCCTTTATTTATTGGCTATCAAAAATGACTTAAGTCATTGATATTTTGACTAAGTTTGCTCCCTCGGATCTCCTTAACAAATTTAATGCATGTCATTAGATATGTTTCTTGGGTAAACATGTTATTAACATATAGCACCCATGCATTTGGTCCTTGGATCTACTTACCAGTCTATGTTCTCCTACACTTATTCCATGTGGTGGCTTCTGAGCTCATTAACCTTTTATCTTGCTCATGTGTCATTGGATCATAATCCATGATTGAATGTGAGCCATTAGTTTTCATGGACCCATTAAAGTTTTAGTCACCACTCAGCATTGGATCATCTTCTTGATGAATTTGCACTATAGGATCTTTTCATTTTAATTACAATGACTACTTCATAGGGCTTAAGATTGACATATATGCAACCATCATTGGTATATTTGAACTTTAATATTTATTTGTCAAGGCTTAAACTTTGGCATCTACGTGAACATACTTGGCATCCACATGACCATCACTACTTATTTAAAAACCAATGGTCATATTCTAAGCTTGAATTTGACACTTGTAGGGTCATGTTGGAATTTTAAAATCAAATGGCTATTTATTTTTACCTAAAATTTATGTTTATGCAACTGTCTAGATTAAAAATTCTATGGAATATTTCTTTTGGACCTTTTACTAGACATTTGTTTCAAGCTTTTTGTCTCAGCCACTTTCTTCAACAAAATTTACATGCCTTATCTTTGCCTTGAAAATTTTCTTGCAGACAAAATATCCAAAAGAAACATGTCTTCAATATCTTTGTCTTAGATAAAATATCCAAAATAAATCATCTGTAAGTCTTTTACCTCAGAACAAAACTTTGAAAGAAGTTTAGCTTTGGGAAAATTGTCCCAGACAATTTTATTGAAGGAATTGTGTCCTTAGAATTGCCTTTTGGCCTTTTACATTGGTCACTTTTCTAAATAAAATTACCCTTCAAGAAAAGTGTTTGAGACACTTTGCCAAGAAAAAACCCTTTGGGAAAAGTGTATAGGACACTGCTTGAAAAAAATTTCCCTTCAATATTTTTGCTTTGGACCTTTTGGTGAAGAAAAGGTACCCTTCAGAAAAAGTGTTTGGGATACTTTGCTGCAAAAAATGCCCTTTGAGAATTTCATAATAGACCACTTTCCTAAAAAAAGACCATGATTTTTGTTTGGTACACTTTCTAAGAGAATGATCCTTTGGGCTTTTATTTCAGACAAAATGTCTAAAATAATTCTTGAAACTTAGACTAAAAGACTTGAAATAAATAACACTTAGCCAAATAAAAAGGTCAAAAAGAATTAAACTTAGCAAAAGGAAAGCCCAAAAAATTTCCTACGGAAGGATTTAAATGAAAAGGTTTGACACTTAAACGTTCTTCTTAGGCTCTTCTTAACTTATGCTTGAACTGTAGCTTAATTTTTGAGGGCTTAAACATTATGAAAATATACTTAGATACCTATTCTTTACAACTTAGACCTGTCCCTTAAAAATTGGCAAGATACACTATTAATCAATCTCAAAATGTTTCAAAATCCTTGAACTTTGTAATATCCCTTTGGTCCATTAATTTCATCTAGAATTCCTGTCCAAGCCTTGCTCCATACTTGATCCTTAGGAAACTATACTATATTTAGGAAAGTTTGGTATGTGGTCCAAAAATGGCCAAGATGTCCTATTGAGTCCTAAACTTTTTTAAAAACTAAAACATGTCAACCAAACACTTTTTTATCCACCATTTTATTTAAATAAGGAGGCGTTACACTGACCAAATCAAAATCATCTTTTGCCTTGTTTAAATCCTCATTTGAAACATTGTGTTTATCTTCATCTAAATAAATTTTTTATGTTATATAAGTATAAACCACTTTTTTAAAATATTTAAGTCTATTTTTAAATTTAAACTCAAAATCTCACCTTTCTAAGTTCTAGGCTAAGATGTCAATCGGTTTGTTGTTTGTACTTGGTTTGAGTTAACTTGGGTGTAATTTCTCATTTGGATTGAAAGCCATTATATAGACTCATCATCTTTTTGTATCATTTTGGACTTAGATTATCTTATGTTTCACTCATGATCTAAGTCCTAGAATCATTATAATTCTTATTTCCATATGGTGGTATTGTGTTGCGTATTTGGTTTTAGTTTTATACTTAAGAGTTATTATGTGTTTTCACATCTTGATAATTTAAGTTTACATTGTTACCTTCCTCATTAGAAAGACTATCTTCTAATTTTCTAGTCACAATTCATCAAATTTTTACCTAGATTTTATGGTATTGATATATCTTTAAACTTAAGTTTTTTGAGCTTACTAAACCTTGGGTTTCAGAGTTATGATACCCTCTTCCAATTTGATGATTTCAACCCATGAAAGTTGAGTAATTTTGTAACCATTTATTCTAATTATGTGGTAATATACCACTTCTTTTATTATAGTCTCTTTTTAACTTGTCACTTTTTTATAAAGGATCAAAACACACCTTTTTAACATTTGTAAAACACACTCCTAATCTTAGAAAATGTAGAGAACAATATTCTAGGCATGATGCAAAGGTATACTCATAGTGGGGTATCTTATGACCCTAGCTATGAGGAAGAGTGTTTTTATGATGGACAAGATAATCTCATGGTATTTGAAGATATTAAAATAACTATAGGATATGAAGAAGACTATTTTGAGAATCAACCCTTAGAGGACAAAGATGAAACACTCCTAAGGTTGATTGGAAATGGTGTTAGATTACCATCAGACTTTCCCATGAAATAATTGCATAACTTGGTTAGAGTATAATAACAATAGTGAGAATAGTCTATCCCTCATATTACTAAATAAAACTTTACTTATTTTAGAAAAATAAAGGAAGTATTTATAGAGTTAACACCTAATGATCAAGATCTTGCTACTAAGATCAAAAATATAAGTCAATGATACATAGACCAATTTATCATGGACTTGATGGACTCTTTAGCTACCACTTTAATACACAACAATGCTTCTAAGGAGCATGTGTTAGAACCAAAGTAGCACACTTTAGTTGAGAACAAATTTATGATGGATCAGAGTATCTTTATTGAACAAGTCAAGCCTCAAGAGGTTCCACAACATGCTTCATTAGACATGGAGCATAAATCTTTCAATCATCAAGAACCTCTTGCTCTTTTATAGAATCAAGGAAAAGAATACTCAGTATGTATTGGATAATTTATTTTAAAAAATTTCAATTTATTTTCAACCAATATAAACTTTGGTGATTTACCATAGACTCCCCAAAATCAACAAAACACTTATTACTCAAGGTGGAAGATTTTACGGAATGTTTATCAACCCAAAAATCAAAATCTCACCTACTCAACTCAAAGAGTAAATACAAAAAATTTATAGATCATAAGTTCTATATACCTAAAAAATCCATGCAACATGGGCACATACCATCATAACAAAACTATGTTCCACTTACCAATACACCAAACATACAAGAGTGGAATTTGATGAAATAAAATTATGTCACGATTAGAGATAGGAAATTGAATCAAGCAGTACAAATTTGATGAGATATGTCCATATCCATTTGATTTGAGTATACTCTAAGTCCCCATTTTGCCTCATTTTTAGGCACCCAAATTTGGCAAATATAAAGGAAGGGGTGACCCTCATGAACACATTTAGGCATTTTTTGTATTAAACCAAGAGGTACTTCTAGAATCATTTATTTTCTTCACTTGTTTCTATGAAGTTTAGTGGGACAAGATTTAAACTGGCTCCTTAAGTTACATAAGGGATCAGTGGTAGATTGAAATGATCTATCTAAAAATATTTCAACCACTTCTCATATAATATTAAGCATGAATTTACTATAGTTGACTTATATAAATCCAAATAGAGAGATGGAGAAAGCTTCATAACATATATACAGTAGTGGAGAGAATTATATATATGCTTTAAACATACTTTTCTAGATAAATAGTTGGCTAACATCTTTGCATAGAACTTACACCCTAATGTGGCTCACAATTTATGACTTACTTGTGCAAACACATTTGAATAAATTATAGACAAGGGTGTGTAGATTGAAAAGGCACTTATCACCAAAGGCCTTGTCAAGATTTACTCACATGGTAAAACATCAAATCAAACCCAATCACCTATTCAAAATGTTATAATAGAGAAACCTAAGGGGTTTAATAAGAACAAGAACATGGTAAGTATAGAGTAATTGAATCCACCAACCACTTTGCAAAGAGTCACTCCACAAAGGGTATTAAATAATAAATATAAGGTCTTTATCAAATTAGGAGAGCCTATTGAGGTGGTGTTTCAAAATCTCATATAAACTAAACTGATTATGTGGCCTATACCAAGGCCATTTCTTGAAGATCAACCCAAACATGATTGGTATCAGTAGATAAATTTTGAAACTTCCATCATATCATTGGTCATGGTGTTTATCATTATTTTTAGTTGCAACATCTCGTTGAATATTTGATTGAAAATGGTGAAGTAGAAATTACACTTTCCTCATAGGACACTAATTAGGATATGGGCATTTACAAAGATCTATTTCTTAGACATAACCAACAAGAAACAATCAAAACTAAGGATATTATTAGTGGGAAAATTAGAATCAAGGATAGAATCATAATCAACATGATCATAATCAAGATCATAGTACCCATGCTAATAACCTGGGTTACAATAATAAGCCTTATGACTATAACAATGTTGTGGGGTGCATTTTTTTAATCCACATTTCCACTATCACTGTTAAAAATCATGAACCATCCCATGCTTCTCAAATTACTGGACCCATTAATATAAGATCAACACCCTCTCCTTCAAGTAATGTCATATTGGGTATAAGTAATTCAATTACATCTTAATTTTTATGGGTTATTATTTATGAACCCCCTTATTCTAATTATAATGGCTCCTTACCAACTCAAAATTGTGAAAACATAACTAGACACCTGCAAGTCACCCTCTAAGGCCCTTTACCTTCATCTTATAATTATAATGGCTCCTTTCCACCTCTAGATTTTAAAATCATAACTAAACGCTCACAATTTACCCATTAGGGCCCTTTGCCCTCTTCTAACACTGAACCCAATGTCAACATTATGCCTTCAGACCCTAATTTAAACATTATACCAACTAAAGCTAAACCTAGTCATACTACTATTGATAAGCCTTATATTATTTTAGACCAATTGAGTAAAACCCTTGTACAAACTTCTATTTTATATCTTTTTCATATGTCTTAAGTCTACAGAACTATTTTCAATAACCTTATTCAACAATCCACTATTTCTTAATACATTAACCCTAAATAATTCCAAACACTTATGTTGTATTTGTCTTCATTTTGATAGGTTAACTTTGATGAAAGAGACATGTCCACTCTTGGTCCTATACATAATAACCCCTTGTATATTGACGTCATAATTTAAAACCATAAAATCAAGTGGGTTTTTATAGACAATGGTTAAGGGTTGAATATAGTGTCTCTCAAATTGGTACAGTGATTGGGTTATACTGTGAAGGATATATAGATAGATATGATCCCCATAAAGGCATATGAGAATGCCAAAAATGAATATTTTGGTACTATTGGTTTGTAAATCATTTTTGGGAGCTTCTACCTGGATAGAGAAGTTGAGTAGAGTTCCTGACCCATAAATGATCAAAAGATGGCAAAAATAAGCTTTGAATAACTAGATCATCATGGCACGTCAAACAAAAATGAATGGGTCATCTTGATTATACATTTAATAATTTAACTTAGAAATCCTCTCAAGCCCAAAATATCACATGGAAATTATGCATTTAGTGCCAAGATCATCCTCTACAAATTTGGTATCTTGATGAGCTTGTTATCTCAAGATATAAACCTTTAGAGTTAGACTTTCAGAGTGAAACATGCATGCAAACATCAAGTTAGAGTTGTAGTATATATCCATTTGAATTAAAATGTTCCAAGGATGAACACGTGGTTAACAAGTGTCAAGATCATGGGAGCTCAATTCAAGATCTAATGGTGTGCATTGATTGGTGATGTCAGTGGGTCTAAAAGATCTAATAGAGTGCATTAAATCATTATCAAAGATCAATAGAGATCTCATAGTCAAAAATCCAAAAAATATTTAAGATAAATGTGTAGTTTTTAAGTGTCATGACCATGGTAACTTTTAGGTAAATCAATGGTATGCATTTGAGCCATGTGAAAGAAGATTGATAGTGCATGTAAGGTCAAAGGGTCAATTAAGCTCAAGATGAATGTAAGGCTACCATGTGGCATAAGTGTGAGAACTAGATAAGACTAACAATAAGATCTTGAGAATTAATTTGGAGATGACAAATGTCATAATCTGGAAATCCTGATTCAAGATCAATGGCTGATATTAAAATTCAAAGTTGGGAGACTTCATAAAGAACTATTATGACCTAGGTCAAAATATAAGAAATTCCTAAAAGGATCATCCTATTTTCATTATAAATCAATAAAATATCACAAGAAAACATATTCATATAGTTAATATGGTTAATGATGAAGCTTCATCACCATTAAAGCTTAGACAGGACCTCTAGTCAATAATTTAGAATCTATCAACCTCATTCTCTAAGAAGTTGTAGAATTATTCCATGGTGTTTTTATTTCTCTTTTATAAAGAATACCTATGCATATGATGATTCCTCAGCTTCCACAAGGTTTAGAGGTATAAGAGGTTGGTTTAAACCTAATATAGTTCAAGACATGACTATATAACCTATAGGTTTTCATCGATATTATAACTATATGAAAACCAATAAATGGATTCATTTTAAATCTATAATAAACATATTCTCAAATATTAAAATGGGGTAGATATGTGATTAATTAATAAGTGTCTTATCTCCCAAAATAGTCATTTCCTCAACACATAGGTACCTATAGATTCTCAAAGTAGACATGGTTATGGCTCTATCAGATTCATAGATATGAAGATTCTATCTTCACAAGCAAGTCAAGTAGGAGATGGTGTAAAAATCTCAAAATAGAGATCTGGTGACTAAATAAAGTAGATGGAGTATTTAATATATTTTTAGGGGTCTCTAAAGGTTTTCCTTCATAAATAAGATCATGACTCATCATATTTGGCAAATTATTATCTCCTAGTGCATTTTTCTTAGTCAATGAGAAGAGCTTGAAGACTATTGGAACAAATGAAGTCTATTTTTTCTATGATTCATTAACCTTGATTTGATCAAAATCTAGTGGATAATTCATTAAAATGAGTTAGCTCATTGATTTTTCTTGGTTAATATGCTTCCTCTTCTCTCTTCTCCCTTTCTCTATATTACCTATTCTTTCTCATTTGTAAGCTCTCTCTAATTTTAGATTCTCATAAGGATTATTTGATTTTGAAGAGTAGGGGACTCTTTGAGATATTTAAAAATATGATCATATTGACTAGACTAAACCCCATTAATCATTTTTAAGAACTACCTCTTGATGTAATAAAAGACTTTATTTACCTATCTCATGCCTTGGATCTATTTTAAGTGAGTTGTGCATGATGGCATAGTGAAGGAAAATCTTCCTCATATATTGTCATCCTTTCTAACCTCCTTTAAGGTTTTTTCAAGTTATTTTAGGTCTGGATTAGTTTTATTCCTAAATCTAGTCCATGAAACACTTATGCAATCAGCTGGTCAGTGAGGTTGTGTGATCTAGCATTGTCTAATGCTAATCTAGTGTGGGTTCAAGCTTATGGGAGTCTTTCATTTCTATTTTGTGCATCACCTTTTAGCCTTATTTGGATCACTTTTCCCCTTTCTAACCTTGTTTCCCTATAGTATCATTATTTTAGGTGATCCATCAAGAGGAAGCCAACCTTCTCTGTAGGTTCGACCCTATCATAGGTTACCCATAGCCTGGGGTTATTCAAATATTATGACTAGGAGTGGGAAAGCATGAATAACTCATCCAAAAGTGTGTAATATCATGTCATAATATTTACATATTATGGATATTAAGTTGCCTTATCACATATTTCTTGTTCATCCTTAGATCTTGTTCATCCTTAGATCTATGAATTACAGGTTATCCCATCTACTTTGCATTAGTGCCTCAAGTTCCCCCATAATAAGATTGAATTCATCATTCCTACTGATCTATAGCCTTACATCTACTACAAACACTTAGAGGTTGAATATTTTAATTATAACTATTGTTCTAGTTACAAATTCATTGTAAAGAATAATAAATAAATAGTTTTGTATCTACCCAAATCCAATTATGTCAACCCAAGTGACCTCACTTCCACTTTGGCTGGTCCATTTCTTGAAACTCTTGTAAAATATGTTACTATATAATGTGCAAGCAATTCCACATACTTCTTTAAAGATTCCTTCCATATTTCTAAGTTTCCCAAGTTTCCTAAATTTTTTGGTAAACTCAAACCTTCCAAAAGACCTTGTAGACCCAACTTGATTTGGAAAAAGAATAAAGATACACAGAGACCACTGATGGTATTTATACCTCCTACTTCACCAAATCAAGATCAAGAATATTTCCTTTAAGGAGACTGGTTGTATTCTGATGGCATTGCTATTTGTTTTTAGAATCTAAGTGTCCCATACCTAATATATTATGGATAAATTTGATTATATAGGAAAGGGCCTTGGTCCATGAGCACAAGGAATCCTAGAACCTTTATTAGCTAGTAAACCTAATAAGAATCAAGGTCGATGATTTATACCACCTGGGGGTGATGTCATGACTTTTCATAGTGATTCTTCTAAATCAACTAGTGATGAAAATTGTGATAACGATGTAACATCCCATTATAGTATTTATGATGACCTACTAACATGGACTTATTTGATTCAAATTTTATTATGACCCTAATACCCCATTATTCCCTTTATCTTTTCCATCCCAAACTCATTTATTGGGACTAAAATTTTTTGATCATATGCCTTGATGAATTCTAGAATTCATAATCTATTGTAGAATACATGGGCCTCAAATATGGATTGCCAATTGGTGATCATAAGCAAGCCTTTTATTTTTCTTTGGATCCTTCTACTTACTTTAGAGGGATGTAAACTTTCTTGGTCATGAAAAAGATAAAACATCAATATCTTTGGGTGAAAACCTCTTTGAGGCACTCATTGGTTAGGGAAATAGTAAATAAAAGATAATCCCTTGAGTGAAATCCTATTTTAGGAACTCTTATATTGGAAAGTTTGCTCGTCCCCAAAGGATATGCAAGGTCCATCAATTCCTAGCTCTATAGATAGTACCATCATCACATCAAAATAATAACAAGTCTTTGATCATCTTTTTCTTGAAGTTCTTGAGCTATTTACTAGTTGGCCATTACTTAAACTACCAAATTTAGATTCATCACATTATCTAGAGCTTTGAGAGGAAAAACCAAAAACTATAGAAGATCATGATCACATATTACCTACTATTCTAGAAGATGGTTCTACACTCCTTGTATAAAAAACTACTAAAGTGAACTTGGTAACATATGATGATCCCAAAATTGTTTATCTTGGAGCTTCCCTCATTGAAGAGGAGTGGGATCACATTATATCCATTTTGAAGGATTTTATTGATATGTTTGCATGGGTATCTTCTGACATGCTAAGATTAGACCCTGACTTGGTTGTGTATTGAATTTTTGTTCATCTATATGCCAAATTAGTCAAACAAAAATTGAAGAAGATGCATCCATGCATCACTCTTTTGTTAAAAGCATAACTAGAGAAATTATTAGGATCAGGGTTCATCTAACCACTGGACTATTCTGAATGGATATCAAACATAGTTCTAGTTAGAAAAAAATCATAAGGTATATGTCTTTGTACTAATTTTAGAGATATAAATAATGCATGCCCCAAAGATGATTTTATTATACCCAACATTCATATGATTATCGATTCTACTACAGGGTATGAGATGTTATCCCTCATGGATAGATTTTATAGATATAATAAGATCAAGATAGCTTAAGAAGACTAGCACAAAACTACATTCACCACACTATGGGGAACATTCTGTTATCAAGTCATGCCATTTTGATTGAAGAACATTTAAACCACCTATTAGCATGATATGGCTGTCATCTTCCATGACATGATGCATGATATTATTGAATACTATGTTGATGACATCATAGCTAAATCAAGAACATGTGTTGGACATCATAACATTCTAAGAAAAATATTTGAGAGAATTCTAAAGTACAAGGTCCATCTGAATCCCAAGAAGTGTGTATTTGGCATCACTTTGGGAAAAAAATTATGGTTTATTTTATCTCAAAGAGGGATCAAAGTATACGTTGCTAAGGTCAAGTCTATTATTGAAATGCCTCTAGCTTCCAATCTCAAACAACTCCACAACCTACAAGGAAAGATATAGTCTATTGGTAGGTTCATTTTAAAATTAGAAGATAAGTGTCACCCATTTACACATATCTTGAATAAAGGAGTCATGTTTCAATGGGATCATGAGTTTAAATTAGCAATTGTGAAGCTCATAACATATTTGGCCAACCTACTAGTTTTGAGACCTCTAATACTTCGATAACCATTACTTATTTATATTTAAGTGACTAAACATGCATTAGGGGCAATTTTGGACCAACATGATAATCAAGTCAAGGAGCATGAAATTTATTATTTAAAATGCACACTAGTGGATTATAAACATAATTATACACCTATTAAGAAGGCATGTTTGGCTATGGTGTTTGCATCCCAAAAATTATGATCCTATATACTAAACAATAAAACCATTATTATTACTAAAGTGGACCCCCTCAAATTTTTATTATCCAAATTAGCTCTCATAAGTTGCATGTCAAAATGGTTCGTGCTCTTAATCAAGTTTGATGTTGAGTATCATAATTAGAAAGCTATCAAGGGGTAGGTTATTTATGATGAACTTGTAGAGGCCCCTATTATAAACACTTAACCACGTAGATTTGACATTTTAGATGATTATATTATGAAAATAGTATAAGTATTGCATGAACTTGAGCAAAGGAAATTATACTTTGATGGTTCTTTCACTTCTTAAGGATCTGGATTTATCCTTTTTTTATTACACCATAAGGGGATCTGATTCTCAAGATGTTTCATATCAATTTTCATTATACCAATAAAATGGTTGAATATGAGGCACTTATTACAGGACTTCATCTTGTAGTATAATGGGGTATATAGCATTTAATGGTCTATTAGGATTCCTATTTGATTATCAATCAAACCAAAGATCAATATTAAAATAGAGATGATAAACTTGTACCCTAAAAGCATATTATGGATAATCTCAAGGCTCATTTAAAATATCTATAGTTTGAACAAGTACTACAATTGAACAATAGATATGCTAATGTAATGGAAATAATTGAGTCCATGATATAGATTCATATCAATGCTAAAGTGTATCTATTTCTCATTAAAAATATTCCATGGCCTGATCATGTCTTACCAGATTTAGAAAGGGTATGTACCATTGTTGGTCTCAATCCCCCATCTGCATTGCCTAGGTTTCAAGACATTTATAATTATTTTCAAGACCACATTTTTCCACTTGACCTTTCTAATAATCATAAAAAACTTTTCCTTCATCACATAACCTATTATACCCTCCTTAGAAACATGATTTATCATAAAGTGTATGATGGAATGCTAATTCATTATTTATCTTCAAGTGAGTCCAAGTTAGCACTTAAGGAGGTTCATTAAGGAATGGGGGCCCACACCAATGGTGTGGTCTTACCTAAAAATCTCCTAAAAATAGGTTAATATTATCCAAAAATAGAGATAAATGCTTGAAACTATGTGAGGAAGTGTTTTTCTTGTCAATAAAATGTAAATTTGATACATGTAACTTCCTTGCCACTATAGCCAATTACTGCACCATGGCCATTTTTTAACATGGGGCCTTGATCTCATTGATAAAATTAACCCCACATCTTCTAATGTCCATAAACATATTCTCACTACCACCAAGTATTTTACTAAGTGGATTAAGGCTACTCCTCTCACTTATGTCACTAAGAAGTATATTTCCAAGTTTATATATTACCATCTCATCTATCAATATGGTATCCAAAATCAAATTATAATTGATAATGGTGGATCATTTGTAAATCAAGATGTTAAAGCACTTTATGAAAAATTCAAAAACAACCTCAATAAATTCACACCATATAACCCACAAGGAAATGGATAAGCCAAGGCATAAAAAAAACCATTATTGCAATACTTAAGAAGATTTTCAATGACACTAGCCATAATTGACACTTGTAAACTTTTCTTTCCCTTTGGGCTTATCACACTAGTTATCAAACCCCCATAGGATCCACTCCATACTCCCTTTTTTATGGCACAAAATCTATTATCTTAATTAATATCGAGTTTCCTTCCTTGCAAGTATCTTTGGAGAATATTTAAGATGATGAAGAATATATAGTTTATAGGTTACAAAAACTAGAACTCCTTGATGTTAGGTGTTTGGCTTCCCTAGATAACTTTCAACCTTATCATAATAGATTAAATAGAAACTACAACATGTGCATTCTCCCTTAAGAGTTTGAATTTGGTGATTTGGTCTTGAAAGAGATTTAGAAGAACATAAATGCTAAACAAAAGAAGAAGGGTAAGTTATAACCCAATTGGCTTGGCTCATATGTCATCATAACAAACTATGGATTGAGGGCATACCAGTTAGCTATTCTGGGTGGCAAAGAACTTCTAGAGCCCAAACATTGTACATCTTAAGTGGTTCTATGCTTGATATCCTTTGAACCATTGTCTACAAGATCCATTACTTGGGGAAAACTTGTGTTGTAGTCATTTTATCCCACTATTATATCTTGGACCATCATATCTTGGACCATATTCATTATGTCTCAACTTACCCTTGATCATTCTCATGAGAACCATATTATTTTATGACTCTAGACATTTAAAGCTTTGGAACATTGGCACTCTAGATCATTTATTTTTAATATTGACTCTTTTTATCCCACTCTATATTGTCCTCTTTTGGACCCTAATCATTTTGTTTTATCATATACCATTCTACCTAGAATAACATGCATTTCATACCCTGGGCCATTGTAACTTAAACAATTTTATCCCTTTCCCAATTATGATCCTAATTATGACTAATAGGAATTCTAAATAGATTAAACACTAGTTCTACAAATTAGTTTAGATTGAATAGTATTTTATAGCTTCCTCTTATAGACAAGTGAACATAGTTACATCAATACATGGTTTTTCATGTTGAATGGTTCATTAGAATTATCTCACACTGCATACTATTCTATTATTACTTTGTTGTTGTTTGGTAGGCATTCTTGCCTTGGAAGGAACTCACTCTCACCAATTTGTGAGCATGGGCTATTGTATCCATTTTTAACTATTATTAGAACTTCTAATCTTGGATGATCATCTCCTTGATTATTTGGTTCCCTATGCCATTATTTATATTCATGATCCTATTGTAGCCAGTTTGGATGTTGTTTAAAATCTTTCTTATGGATACCATCTCCTCAGTTGCATAGTTCTCTAGGCCCTTTATTAATATTTTAATTTATATTTTTTATCCTAGAAACATAAAAATGTTAAAAAATGATTGATAAAACAAACAAAAACATTGTCTTGCACTTCTATTTCTTTTGATCTCATGCTCTTGCCATTTTGCAAGCACTGATTTGAATGCTCTCACCATTTTTTGAGCCCTATTTCCTTATTTCCTCTATAACATCAATCATGTTTTTTATCATCACTTTTATTTTATCCCATTTCCCAAGATAATTACATTTGGCCTGAAGTTCATGTTGGATCTTGCATCCATAAAACTATGTAGGTAGTGTCCACTTGTCTCGTACATCTAGAATCAACTTAGTCACCCCTTCTTTTTATTCTTTTTCACCCATTTTTTTAATTTTCCTATCACTTGGGGGAAACCTTGTCTCATTTGGGGGAAACCTTGTTTTATTGTTTCCCCCCACTTTGGGGCCCATTATATTCTATTAAATTTTGATCATTGGGAGTCAATACATACAAGCATTAGCTCATATGAATTTAATCTCATCCATGGGTTAATTTCACTTTATCTTTCTCTTCGAGAGTCCATCCCTCTCTTTCATCCTCGTATGTCCTCTTGAGGGGGAATTATGGGTCATTTCATTCTAACTTATTGATAACTATTCTCTTTGAACTTATGTTTCTTCATCTAAATGTCTTTCCATGCCATCTCAAACAAGGGTAAAATGTAGACATCTACTTCCAAACACCATTGTATTGAAATTATCAATCTTAGTTGAAATTTTGCAAAAATGCACAATCTAAACCAAAATCACTAAAATGTGCTAAATGGTTCAATATTATCATATAAAAGTGTAGATTTAGGCTAATATATCCCTAAATGGGGTAATGCAATTTATGTGATTATTATCTTTTCTCAAATAATTTTTATTTAAAAAGATAAAAATGTAATTTGATGCTATGAACCATTGAGTTCTTCTAATTCTAAATAACACGACATGTGCATGTGTTATTTCACATCCATAATTTCCTAAATGGGATATTTGTCCATATGTAACTGATACTTTCTTCTAATTATACTCTAGTCAAATTACAACCTAGTAACTTGAAATTTTAACCAGTTTGAATAAGTGGACAACAAATTTCCAAAGAATTGTATAAAAATTATTTAACCTCATTTAATCAAATTAATCCAAATCAATGGATTAAGTTGAAAACCCATGGAAGTTATTTCAAATTTCTTAATTGTAAATTCATTCATAATATCTACATCATCAGGTGACATCATCTATGGGGTGGCATGCATAAGCCATAAATTGAACAAATATCATGTTTAAGTCCTCCCATATCTCTTTAATGCCCATTTATTATAAATATTAATGAGGATATTTATGGATTGAGCCTCCATAATTGAATTGATTCATAGCCACACATCTTGATCTCAAGATGGATGGTCATGGTTATTTTTTATCATTTCCAAAAATCTATAAATAGGAGGGCCAAGACCACCATATTTAAGATTCTTTAGTGTAAAATTATTATGAAAAATTATCTTCACAAGTAATTTTTGTGTAGTGTTATTATGCTTAATTTACAATAAGATAACTTCACTATTGTCTTAACATTGATCAATATCATGAGCCTAGTTTCATTGGTGCATTGAGAGATGATAGAGGAGCAATCCACTCATCATTGACAAAGACTTGAGTACCAAATCAAGAGGAAAATCATGTTTTGAGCCACATTTTTAGGTGGGATGCTCTTGGGAAGGTTTGATGTGTATTCTTTCTTTCAATATCTCTTAATTTCCTTTTGTAAAACCCCATTGAGGGAATTGGATTTATAAGTTATGTTCTTTATGCTTAATTGATTTTTCTTGACTAATGCATAAGCTAACTCACTTTGGATTCCATCTATGCAAAAGTAAGAAAGAGATATAAGTAACTGAAGTTCTATTAGGTGATAAGCATGAGCTATATAATGTAAAGGTTTCATTAAATGATAAACGTGATTTATAAATAAAGAGAATGTAAATATAAAAATGAATTAACAAGTATGCACTAGTATAATCATGAATTGACATGAATTGAACCAATCTAAAATACCAGCTAAAGTATTAAATAAATAGTATAGGGTTATGGGTACTCATCATGGGTTGAATTTTTTAGTTAATTAAACTCCCTCTTGACTAGCAACACTTTCTAAGAAATTTTTGTAGATGAATTCAAGGTAAATAAAACAAGACCTAAGAAGACCCAATTTGGAAAATCAAAATATTAGGTGTATCTTGTTGGTTTAAATCTTATCCTTGATATCTTAAAATACATTTTACTAATTTTCCTTTAGTTATAATTATCTCATTTATATATTTTATCTTATCAATCTTAAGGTGGTTTGGTGTGTGCAAGAAGATTAAATTACAAGTGTAATTCTTGAGAAATTACAATCAGGAACCTATAAATATATATATATTGAAACCCTAAATTTAAGTAAAAAATCACATCTAAATAATGTCATCAACTCAGTCAGTTACATAAAAATAGATTCTAAAAAAATATTACACCACTAGGTCAACTAATAACATCATCCAAATCAGATGAATTTCAAGACATCATTGATTAGGTTTATGACATTAGATAAATATATAAAAATGGAAAATGAGGAACTGAAGGGGTAATGATAACATCAAATAACAATCTAAGATTAATGGTAAAGCCTAAAAAAATATATTAAAAAGCACCACATGCTAACCCTCCCTGATCTCAATATACTACTTAGGATGTATACTCAAGTATGCTAGTATACCAACTTGCCCTAGAAACTAAAAAGTCATAATGAAAATAAGGTGTGTACACATAACTCTCATAAAACTCTCTCTCTTTATATTTCATTTACCATCATACCATATGAAATTTATAATCATTTTATGTATTTTATGAAAGTGACATTTATTAAAAATCCATAATTAGGAGCAATATACGTTGTAATAAGAGAGAACCTTCTAACACACTTTCAACCTACTAGTCATAAAAAAAATAACCATGCCACCTTGTCACTTTATTACTAATTATTTCATCACCACTTACACATTTATTAAAATAAGTGGTAAATGTAAAGGGGATCCATATATACCTAACAAACTTATATTATTGTATTTGATGTAAGTGGCATTGGAATTTGGTTCAGAATTTCTTCAGCATGAGTTTTTTTTCTTATTTAAAAATTTGATAGTAAATAATTTCTAAGGATATGTTAAATTCACATGAATATAATTTTATAGTTGATGTTAATGGTATTGTCTTAGGTTTGATAATCTCTAGATGTTTCTATTTTTGATACTTATTCACTCCTATATAAGCTCTTCTTGAAAATTCATGTTCATTATCGTAAGTCATTTTCACGATGAGTGGGAGATAAAAATAAATTTCAAGAGGATTGAGAGAAGATAAGTGACATCAATTATGAATAAGGTATTTAATTTTTATTTAGTTAATTTTAAAAGTTAATTATTTAATTTAATATTAATTATTTCAATATATATATGAAGAGTTTTTATACTAATTTTGTATTAGGATTTTTATAATTTCATTAGTTATATTTTATATTATTTTATGAGAAAATATGGAAATAAAATACTTCTTGACATATACTTATAAATTATAATATTTTTAAAAATAATTCAAGTTATATTATAAGATAAAATTTTCATAATTTTTATAAATATTTTATTAAAATATATATATTATACAACATCTTGGAAATATATAATTTTTAAAACTTTTTGCTAAAAATAATTTACATTTGTGCTATAGATATGTCATCCTAAAAAATAATATCTTCTTATTCCTCACCAAAATAACCTATTACAATAGACTAAAAGGCTAGTATTCTTAAGAATTATGATAAGGAAAAATTTATTAAAGTTTAGTTCCAAATCACATATAGTGGATGGAGTAGGATGTCAAAATTTTAAAACAAATTTATTCAAGATAAGTAAATGGTTAAGTTTAAAATTTATGATGAATACTCCAAGGATGATCTCAAAATTTCTAATCTCCTATTGTCAAAACATAACTCTAAATTATCTAAATAGAGAGATTATGGTATGTGGAAAATTGATAAGCTACTCTCAATACCTTTTATATATTTACATTTTGGAGCCAAATTTATATGATATGCCTATTGACTATATTAAATGTATTTTTAGGATCTCCATGTTATCAACAAACAATGTTGATTTCATTCTCCCCTTGAATCAAGTAAAATGAATATGCCTTTTTATGGCCCACTATATAGTTAAAATATTTTAATGCCTTTGTGAGGTACAATTTTAGCATTTCAATGTATGGTATATGTTAAAATTCAAATACCATCAAATATCAACTTCAGACCATTCCAAATAAAACCCACAAGATAAACAATCTTACAAACCTTGATGATAGCCCTTATGTATTTAAAAATATTTTTTGGTTCATTAATAGTACACATAAGTGTAAATTTTTAACATGTATCATATTTTTATATATGGAATGTGTAATTAACAAAGAGGAAAAACAAATCTCTAATTTTATTACATTATGTCATGATAGAACTAATATAAATCATAAGTGTTGGTGAAGAACTTCATATTGAGTATCCATTTAGAGGGAGAAATATAATATTATTGAAAGAGAAAAGTTATATTTGGCATGGATTAAAGAATAGATAACTTTTATTTTAATCCCTTTTTTACTCCATGTATTTTTATAAAATATCTGATTTTGATGTTGAATTCTTAACTACACAATTTAAATAAATTGCATGTTATCTCGAAATAAATTGATGGTGATGTTAAATTATCAATTATTATTCTCCAAATTGATTATCTATTTAGAGGATGAAATATAATATTACACATACACACACTTGACATGGATTTTTTTATTTTATTGGGTAAAAGCATAGATTTTGCATGGTTCCTATAACTGGTAAGAGTTTAAAAGATAGACAAAACACACCATAAAAGTTCATAACTAGATAAACTAACCCCTTGATTTGAACCAAGAAATAGATAAACTTCAACCAAACTACCACTAATACACCTCTAGTCCAACATTACACTTCATCCAAAAATAAATTAGAAAAAAATAGATAGGACAACCAAGGATTAAATACTTGACTCCTCAAAGTCAGAGTAGTCTGTGCGAGTAGTAAATATAAAACTATACTTGTCCTTCTTAATCTTGAATTTTGTTAATTAGCCTCTAGTGAATTTTCTTGGGCCTTTATTTGAGTCTATCTAATCCTTATTCTTATCTATAATTTTGGAAGAAGTTTCAAGTACCTTATATTGGATAGCCAACCTACCTTTTCTAACCTTCTTATTTCCTTTACCACTCTCAATTTTATTTTTGCTCTTATAGGGTATTTTATCTGAGATGTATTTTTTCTCCCCCACATATTTTTATATCATGGGTGGTATAATTTTCATCCCACCATCTTCTTTTCTAACTCCCTCAAGTTTGTAGCTATCTAAAGCCTTTTTTAGATTTTTAGTTCAAAGCATTCCAATATTCCATTTACTTTATAATTATTCATCCTATATTTTCCAACTTGGCATCAAAATCCAATAGTATCATGTTATTAACCATGGAAGGGTCCACAATTTCCCTCCTATCATCCCTTTCCTTTTCTTCTGCCACTTTTGGCCTTTTTGGTGGAGAATGGACAATCTTCCTCTAAACTTCCTTCCTAGGATTTACTTTCTTCCTCTTTATAATCTAAGGGTCCTAGACTTTACATTTTCCTAGATTGAATAAGGGTTAACTTTTATTTTAATCATATTTTTTTTAATCCATGTATTTTTATAAAATATTTTATTTTGATGTTAAATTCTCAATTACACAATTTAAAATTTTTGCATGTTGTATTGAAATAAATTGATGGTGATGTTTAATTTCTAATGTATTTAGATTGTTATAATGGATATTTAACATCATTATCTTATTCAATGATGTTATAAAAAAAATTATCAGTAACTGAACATAAATTTCCTATTCGATTGCATCAAAATTGTGTATTCGTTGGTGTTAATGATGTAGATTGTTTCATTTTTTCATAAAAATTTTATAGATTGATAATTTTGGATTTTTATAAGTATAATTTAATAAATATTTAATTATATACTTTGGGCCTTTTAAGGTAATATTAACAAGAGGGCTGAAAGGTATAAAATCATTTTCATCATCATTAGATTCAAAAGTGGGGGTTTTCAAATTCATAAGAAGTATGGAACATCTTGGCCTCATGATTAAAGGCATGAATTCAATAAAGAGTATTTTTTTATGAATTAAATCCAAATGTCTTGATTCAACTTGTAAAATTATGTAGTGTTCACCATAAGATGCTTGAATCACACAAGCATATATTTACTATTATCTTTTCAATGTTCAACATGAGATGTAATCCTTGGCAAAGATACATATTTGATAAAGAATTGTAGGATATATTAATAAGGATACTTGAAAATATGAGAAACCATGTTATATTTTCATTCAAATTAGTCTCTATAATTTAAATACTTATTTCATTTCAAGAGGAATAATGTTCACTTTCTTCATCAAATATGTTTAGGCAACTATATTTTTGTAGGAGAGGAGGGGATCCAATTGATTATATATTATTGTAACTTATGAGTGTTACATATTTGTTGAAAATCATTTGTATCATCTTCATGAGAGTCTAATATAGTGATATGTAGATCTAGATGCATGCTAATATACTCAAGTAATGGTGCACTTTTTATTGTATTTTTGTAATAATTATAAATTCTTTTCTAGGATTTCTAGTTTGAGACCACATGGATTATGATAAACTTTATGTTTATATTTAATGTTATTATCAATGAAATTTAGGTATTGGATACTATAAGAGGTTATTTCTCTTAGGTAGAAAGTTCAATGTCAACATAAAGTATATTGTAATAAATTTTGAGTTCAAGGACCATGACTTTGGTGTGTACAAGTTTGGGTGTTATGGTTAGAGGAAGCTAAATGCATATAAGGTATTCTTATTTATTTTAAATACATGACCATTAAATATTTTTTTCTTGAGATTATTTTTAAATTATCCTTAATTATTAATTTTCAATAATTAAATAACATTAATTTCTCAACCTTCACCTTAAAAAACTTTTTTAACTTAAGTATCATTGATCATGACACTAATAAAGAGAGGAATGTCATCTATTATATTTAACATATTTGTGATGCCATATTATAAATGAGGAGGGCCTAGGGAAAAATCCACAATTTAATCATCCACACAAATTTACTCAGAAGAGAGAAAGAGATTCACCAATAAATAAATATATTATATTAATTTAAAAAGTAATATATAATGCTTATGTGAAAGAATAAATGGTTTCACCAGAATAGGGTTCTCTAAAATACTACATCTCCACCATCTCAAGAGATGGATCCAAGCTTCATTGTTTTCCACAAGGACACAAAGGTCATGTTGATAAATTCTGACCCCAAGTCAAATTTGGCCACCCCCTCCAAATTCAAACTTATCATGCATTTATTCCATGGTTGTATGTTCCCTATAAGTCTTCATTTAACCTTGTTAGCATTGTTTATGATTAGTTTGGAGAAGTTAAGGTAATTTCATGTTATGGTCATATAGTGGTATATGAGTTTCATCAAGAGATCAGTATGGACAAGTTGTGTCATAGGTGATTAGGGGTTTATTAAAGTCATTTCATGTGTCAAACACCTTTTCATAACATTTCATGAAGTTATGGAATGTATGAAGTTAATTTGCTAACTTGAGGGTGTAAAAAATGCATTAAGGGATGATTTTGGCTAATATTTGAGTTTTTAGAAATAATACATCTCCACCATCTCAAGAGATGATTCCAAAATAGGGTTATGATTTTGGATAATAATATATGTGAAAGTAGAAATGGTTGTACTAGAATATGTCTATCTAAAATACTATATCTCCACAATCTTAAGAGATGATTCCAAGCTTCATTATTTTCCACAAGGACACAAAGGGGCCTTATATAGGAAAATAAAGATGTGAATGAGATATTTTTATTAGTGGAGTGAAAGGTGGGATCATTCTCCAAGATACACCTAAGCCTTATTACACATGTGATAATAGCTCTCAATTTTAAATTTGTATTAAATAAAGTTAGGCACATATTAAATTGCACCTTAGTAACACCACCACCTAAGGTGTACTTCACAATAAGTGTGAATATTATAAATACCAACATCATCAAATTGGTAAAATATTTTTTCATTAATCATGTTTTCCATAGGGAAATCCATGGATAATTTTTATTTGATTAAAGATGATAGATAGTCTCAATGTAATTTAATTCATTAGGTGTTATACATTATGGATGTTTTAGATTAAGGTAAAAACAGGTTTTGAAGGGACCCCGAAACCCTGAAACAAAGATAGAAGGATGAAGCATTTACGACCACAGGCAAAACCTAAAACCTACTACAAAGAAGTAACATAAATAGGTTTTATATGGACCTAAAACCACTGGAAAGACCACAAGTAAAGACCCAGGTTTTACATAGACCTGGCTACACCATACTCAAAAGATTACAAAAAACTAGAAAACAGGACTAGAAAACACAACCAATTAGAAGAACCAGGCTATTCTTCCAGTTCCAAAATCATTTTCACTACTTCCTTACCTTTCACAGTAGTATCCTGAATGGTAGTAGCCACTGACATGGCTCCCTCTTACATAGCTTTCTTTCTTGAGATTTGTCTCATCCTCTTGTTAGGCCCCTCCAAGGATTTGATCTCCTCATTAGCTCTTTTTCCAATATTAATAGCTGCAGCACATATGTTGGATGTAACTTCCTCCATTTTCATTCTGCTCTCCTTGATGAGTTCCCTTAGGTTGTTCTCATAGTCTTTGAGCTTGATGGGGATGTCTCTCATCTATTTTTCCATATTATTGATTTTGTTCCAAACTGCCTTCTGGTTGTCTTCCATTATTTCCATTTTCCTTTGGAGATCCATTATCTCCTTAAACATCCATGAATCGAGTTGGAGGGTAGCCTCTGCTTTGCAATTAACCCATCTCGTAGGTGTGTGCCTTCCATCATTCTACCTTTTATCACTCCACTCTTCTGTGTTCTTATTAGGACTGTTCTCACCTTCTTCAATGTGGTCTTCTCTTCCCCTTTGATTCTGCTCCTTAGTTTCAGCTTGAACTCCCAAGTCCATTTCTTAGTTGTCAGCCTGAACTGTGTTTTCACTCTCATTTATCGAAATAGGGTCCTCAACTAGGTCATCCAGGACTTTATCATCCTCAAACACTTGCTAGTTTTCCTCAGAGTCATATTCACTATTTTCAGACTTCTCCTCTATGTTGACTCCTTTTTTCTCATTCTTCTCTTAATCTTCTTCTTCCTCATTGGAACTTGAATTCCTACTTTCTGTTCCTCCCTCTTCCTCCAAGATTTCCTCCCCAAACTTATCAATTCTCTCCCACTCTATATCCTCATCAACATTCTGAATCTTGACACTAGGGGGCTTGATTTTATCTTTCCCTTTAACAATTTCACTCTTATTACTCTGTGAATCCTTATTTTTTCCCAAATAAGGGTTCATAACCATGGCCTTGTTCTTGTAGTAGCCTTCAATTATCAGAATTAATCCTTCATGTAGAATAGGGTGCATTTCCTTCTTCTTGTGAGCGAATAAACTTTAAACCAAAGAGAAACGTAGATAAAAGGGAAAGGAAATTCTTACTTTGTGTCTGAAATGATTTAGGAATACAAAGTGGAATTTGTGGACTCTCTTGATTCTTCCATCGAGTATGAAGTACTCCCGAATACAACATAGGACATCCCTCCAAATGCCCTTAATCTATTCCAGTTCAAAGAAATCCCCATTCTTTTCCAGCTTCTGCTCTTCAATGTCTGTCTTGGTGAATTTACAAAAGGCCTCATTTGAAATGCTAGTCTGCTTGGAGAATTTTATTCCTTCCGTAGGCAACCCCGTAACCTCTACTATAAATTCCTCTGTTAGATTCACTATGATGCAATGTAGAGTGACCCTATCATCAATCCAATTTTTGAAAAAAACCGTTGTTATATGAGGTTTTGAACCATGGAGCCTTTCCATGTAGTTCACAACCTTCCCTTTCTGCAGGATTTTCCAGACATCTTGTTTCGCTGATTATTAGTGTTTTATTCAATTATTTAATGGATATTTTTATATAAATTATAATTATTTAATGATAAATTTCTTGTGATAGGGTGATATTCTCATGAGCTCCATTAGGGAAAAAATTTAAGGCATGGTATTGAGATCTTATAGAAATTTTCATTTATTTAACTTTTGGTAAGAACCGTAGTGGTGTTTTGGTTGAGCATTGGAATATGTTTTAAGAGCCCAGATGATAAGAGTAAAATTTATCTTAGACTAAAACTCTATTATTTAATAAGTTAATTCATTATATATTGTAATATTTTAGTCTTGGTTGTATCTTTAAGTATCATATAGTCGTAATAAGGTTTCTTCAATTTTATGACAATATCTTTAAGTGTGGGCTTACACTAATACTTTACATTTTACACATTGATATATTTTAAATTTATGTAATTTTTATTATACTTCCTTTGTTTCACCTCAAAATAAAAACATATATGTAAGTGTGGTATTTTTACCTTGTTGAGGTTTTTGATATTAGTGATGTTTCTTTTGTTGATATTATTATTATTATTTGGATTCTAAGATGTATGCTTGATATCTCTCTTAAGTGATAGATTTATAGTTTTTTCCCACCTAAAATGAGGTTTTAGGAAATATTATTGAGGTTAAGAAATGATAATGACTCAATTTATCCTACCACCAACAAATTTTATTTGGGTTGTATCATTGGCTTAGAGGTTTTGAAGCATTGATATTCATAGGCAAAGATTTTAGCATCTTTTTCTTGACGTATAAGAGGATGAAGGGTGGGTGGAATGGATTTTCATTACTTGGGATAAGTGTAATACCTAGTTCAAATTTATAGGAAGGTCTTATTTTAAATTCTTGAAAGGTAATATCATTTTTTATTGTTTTTAAAGATTCCTTGCTAAATTTTCAAGGTGGATTGGTTTCATAAGGTAGTCTTTTTGCTTACCTTTATCAAAATATTTTTCCAATTTCTTATGATTAAAGAACCAAATTTTGATTGGATTTTTGGTTTTAAAGTAATAATTAAGATCTTAAATAGGCTTTATTTTTTATTTTATGATTAGATATATGTGTCAAATACTTTCGTCTCTTGATAAAATCATGGGTGGAATCATGATGAAGTTTTTTTACATGATGAATTTTCTAAGGCTATTTTTGGTAAGATTATGATCCTAAAAATATTTTATAAGAGTGATGACAAGGGTAACAATTGAATGTGGTGGAAAGTGGTTTTATTTTTTTAATGCACCCCAAGTTAGGATTTTTACTAAAATATTGGTAGATGCATAAAAAAAAATTATATACATATTTATATAGGTTTCTAAATTATCTAAGATGTAAAGTTGGGTAAATGGACCTATCATAAATAATGGTTGAGTAAATACATCCAAATTCCATAAAATAAATGTATGGAGATAAGGGATCAAATTATAGTGTTTGAAACATTTTGTTGTGAATATAATGTTAAGAGATAAGAGTACCATTAGCATCCATGAGGAGACAAGGAGAGGGGAACTTTCTAGGTTATCCCCAAATAAATTATTGGGCTTGATTCACCATTTTCAAAATTTTAGTTTGAATTTATACCATGTGATTGTTATTTTTGGTTAGCATAAGATTCATGTGGTATAAAAATTTAAAAAACATCTAGATTTTATCTAATAAATATTTTTTTCCAATAGTTGAACTAATAGTTTTAAGATGTGGATCATTATTTGATGCCCTTGCCATTGATGTAGGATTAACTTTAGGTGATGGAAGAAGTGTTTTGAGATTTTTGTCTTTATTAGGTTTTTAAATACAACCATTTTATATATATTTGATTTTAAAAATCATATTTAGATATTCTTGTTCATTTTATTTAGTGATTGAAACCATGTAATTTTGTAGAGATTGATAAAATTGATACCAAGAGGTGTTACTCTTTATGTTGTCCATGGAATGGATAAAGTAGATATCCATGTAGAAAAGGGTTGATATTCACTTAAAAACCCCTAAAATTACACTATTGAAAATAGATAAAATAAAAGCTTTGAAGGAAATAAAAAAATGTGAAAATGATGCAACTAGTGATGAGGTAAGATTCATGTTAGGTTCACCATAAAATGTGTAAGTATAAAATAGACTAAAATTTTAATATAATATATAATATTAAAATATATAATAACTAAAAAATAGCCTAAAAAGGGAAATCCATTATGACTGATGAGATGGAAAGGAACAAATTACAATAGGAAAACTTTAATTCTAAGGTTCAACAAGCTAGGATTTCCAAACTCATTCAAGACTAGAAGTATTTGCATAGATAGGCTAAAGACAAAGTTCAATCTACCCAACCCACTCAGTCCCCTACCATTAAATCACCAAATATTTTATGATCCCCCCTTAGGGATCCCCTAAGGGGTCCCCCCCAAGCATTCCCCCATGTAGGTTAAAGGGAAAAAGCATCCCCGTATGATCTTCCTTGATGATGCTACTAAAGGCCTTGGTAACTACATTTGAGCAAAAGTTTCTAAGGAAAAATAGAGCATTCCAGTGAAGGACCTTGAAGATGCTAAATACCCTCAGGAGGGAATTTCATCCTAAATTTGTTTTGGTTTCCTATTTTTTAGTCTTGTTATAGTATTGTAACTTTTTTTTTGGATCCTTAGCCCTATTTATGGCCTATTAATACTTTTGTATTGCACTTTTGTGGTTCCAGGTCCCTGTAAAACATAGATTTTACCTCGTCAAATAAAAATTATCAAACTAGTAACCATAATACTAGATCAAAAATTTGATAAAAGTCAAATCAAATTGTTCAGACCTTAGTTAAACTAGAGTGAGTTAAACTTTGATGGGGGTTTTGGATTGGATGGAGGGGGAGGGTTATTAGATCCTTAGAGGGGCATTCATATCTACCTATGTAAGGATAATGTGATCTTAAACCAACCATGTGATTAAGGCTAGAGGACTCTCTAAGGCATACAATTAGAGATGTAGTTAGGTATCGAAAAAATGATGGTCTAATGGGATTCTCTAAACATCCTCAATGCCTTATTTGGTAAGTAAAAACCCTCTTAGTCTATAAAATAAGTGATTGATGATGCAATAGAGTTATTGAAACATTGAAAACAAGTCACTAAAGGCCATGTGTTTAGGGAGGGAAATAAGGTATCCAATGGAATGGATAACTTTTGGGTCCTAAATTAAAAATAATAATGTAAAAAATTTGATGAATTTTCACCTCATATTATTAACTTAATAGTTAATGATTCCAACCCCATCATTATGTCCATTGAGGGGGTGTACTCACACAGTGAAAACTATTACATGATTAGACATGTATTAATTAAACCTAATTATTAAATACTTTATTATCATTACTTGGTAAGGGTGAAGTATGTGAGGAAGGCATGGCATGGTATCTCCATTATCTATATAACACAAATCACCTAGATAAAGCAGGTAAAGTCATTAGAAACTGTGGTCTATATCTTGAGTTTGAAAATGAGAAATAAATTCATGATGGGAGGGGATAGGGACAAAATTGAACCCATATATTATGTCAAATCAAAGGATAATCCAAAAGTTTGGTTTAAATTGGAATAAGGTAGTCTAGTTGAGTTCATGACTAGAATCATTAGTTATGATGAGGATATGTTGAATAATTTCACCCTAGGATAGCACCATAGTAAAGTGTAAATGAGAGGAGTGGAGATGAAAATATCAAAATAATTTATTAGAGAGGTAACTGACATGAGATGAGAGGGTACCAAAATTTTTAAGGATAAACATAGAAAGCAAGAGATCTTGAATAAATTCTTTAATTCTGATGTGGACATCATCACCAAGAATAAAGTCTTCCTAAGGATGAATATTTTGAGATTATGGTCATAAATATGATTTTAGATAATAAAATATATAATTCTTAAAGTTAAATTTTATGTCGTATTCTCTCAACACTTTATGTTATCGAATCACTTTAAAGGAGATAGAATTAGTTTGTTATATTTCTTGTTCAAATCACTCAAAATAATGATAACTAATTTCAAAGAAAATTATGCAAGTGATCTCATCCACTGAGTTAATTTTGACCAAATTGAAGAGAGGGAAAGTTTTGAGAGGGAAAGAAATGTATTTGGTGTACAAAGAGTTTGTGGAGGACCTTGAGAAGTCTCAAGATATTATGGAAAAAAGACATGAATCTTCCAAAAAATATTAAGATGAAGTCCATTTTAAAACTTCCCATTCAATGGATATCATATATGAGGCCAAATATATAAAATGAAAAACTCAAATCCCTAATATTCCCAAATATAAGATAGTTAAAAACATAAAGGTAGATAGGAAGAAGACTTCTCAACATCCTCTAAAGGACCCTAAGGAGAAGATTGAGATGAAAGACACCTAAATCGTTCATTTAAATTTTAATTTGAAACTAATGGAGTTGGAGGATAAGCTATAACACCAAGTAAGGATTATCATAAAATATATGAAATAATGGAATGTAATGAAGGGTTAGGTGGAGAATTTTAGAAAGGATTAAGAGACTAGCTAAAATGTGGGGGTCATCCCTCAAAAGGATAGGGGAAAAAACATTCTTCCCATGAAGGATGAATAGGTGATGAAGACATATATGCCCACCATTACCCCTCCTAAGAGTACCAATAAAATGTAAAGTATAATAGTTAGTATGAAGGGTAAGAAATATGTCCTACTTCAGGAAAAGGTAGTTAAACCTTCACCCAAAACTCTAGGAAAAAATAAGAAATAAAGTGATAAGGAGGAAGACCCAAGCAGATGAACTCATTATCAAAATAATAAATACAAAAACAAAGAATATAAGGGGGTTACTAATTTGGCCATGTTGGTGGGTTACTTTGACTTAGAAGAGTCTATTTCTTAAACTAGGTCCTTGTTTGTTTCTTATTTTAGCTAGCTTTATGCAAAATTTTAGTGTAGTTTTCATTGAGTTTTTTTGGGAGTTCTGCTAAAAATTTCTCTATCTTTATGGCCAGTCTAAAACACTAGTTTGTTTATTGTTTTTTATTGATATACTAAATTGATTATTTATTTGAATATTATGGTTACAGGATCCATGTAAAACTTGTTATTTTAACTAATCATATAAAAAAATATAAACCTTTATAGATCCACAAAAACAAAAAACTAGTACATAAAGTGGTCTAAGGATATAGAAAATATCATTATCACGAGCAGTTTTAATGGATATAAAATGGGAATCTACACATAAAATAGAAATTATAAATCCTACCTAGATCTAAAGTTTCATTAGAAAGTAAGAAAGAGATATAAGTAACTAAAGTTCCATTGGGTGATAAACATGAGCTATCTAATATAAATCTCTCATTAGATGATAAGCAAGAGTTATAAATAAAGAACATGTAAAAATAATAATTAATCAAGTATTGACTACTATAATCATGAATAGACATGAAATGAACCAATCTATTATACCAGCCAAAGTATAAAATAAATATCATAGGATTATAGGTACACACCATGGGTTTAATTTTTAGTGCATTAAAATCCCACTAGACTAGAAACACTTACAGATATTTTTTTAGGTTAAGTTGAGGTAAATAGAAGAAGACCCAATTTGTAAAATCAAAATACTATGTGTATCTTGTTGGTTAAAATATTATCATTGATATCTTAAAATATCTTGTATTAATTTTCCTTTACTTAGCATAAGTTCATTATTTTACTTTCTCTTATCCTTCTTAAGGTGGATTTGTGTGTGCAATAATATGAAATTACAAGTGTAATTCTTGAGAAATGACAATCAAGAACCTATAAATATACATCTAAACCCTAAATTTAAGTAAAAAACCACATCTAACTAATGTCATTAGCTTAGTCAATTACATATAAATAGCTTACAAAAAAATAGTATACCACTAGCTAAGATAATAACATCATCTAAATTAGATGAATTTCAAGACATCATTAGTTAGGTTTATAATGTCAGATAAATGTGTGAAAATTGAAAATAAATAATTAAAGGGGGAATGATAACATCAGGGGACAAGCTAAGATCATGTCATGATGATCTAAAGGTGGTATTATTAATGGTAAAATATGAAAAAATCTCTTACAAAGAACCACATGCCAACCCTCCATGATATTGATATACTACTTAGGATGTATACTCATGGATATTAGTGTATCAACGAGCCTTAGAAACTAAAAATGTCATAATGAAAATAAGGTATGTACACATAACTCCCACAAAACTCTTTATCTTTCTATTTCATTTACCATCATGCCACATGAAATTTATAATCATTTTATGTATTTTAAGGAAGTGACATTTATTTAAAATCCATAATTGGGAGCAATATATGTTATAATAAGATATAACCTTATAACACACTTGTAACCTACTAGCCATAAAAACAAAACTAACATGCCAATTTGTCACTTTATTACTAATGTTTTAGTCACCACTTCCACATTTATTAAAATAAGGGTTAAATGTAAATGGGATCTATATATATATATCTAACAAACTTGTATTGTTGCATTTGGTGTAATTGGCATTGGAATTTGGCTCAAAATTTCTTCAGAATGAGTTTTTTTTCTTCTTTCCAAATTTGACAGTAAATCATTTCTAAAGAGATTCTAAATTGGCACAAATCTAATGATATGGTTGATGATAATCGCATCATCTTAGGTTTGATGATCTCTAGAACTTTCTATGTTCAATACTTGCTCACTCCTATATAATACTTTCATGAAACTTCATGTTAATTCTCATAATCATGCTCATGATGAGTGGGAGATAAAAATCAATTTCAAGAGGAGTGAGAAAAGAGAAGTGACTTCAATAACAAATAAGGTGTTTCATTTTTATATAATTATCTTCATAATTTTATTATTTAATTTAATATTAATTATTTCAATATATGTGTGAAGAGTTTTTATAATAGTTTTGTATTGAGACTTTTATAATTTCATTAGTTATATTTTATATTCTTTTATGAGAAAATATTGAAATATAATACTTATAGATATATACTTACAAATTTTATTATATATTAACATTTTTAAAAATAATTCAAATTATATTAAAAGATAAATTTTTCATAACTTTTCTAAATATTTAATTAAAATATAAATATCATATAACTTGGAAATATATAATTTTTAAAACTTATTTTCAAAAATAATTTCCATTTGTGTTATAGATCTGTCGACTTGAAAAAATGTAATCTTCTTATTCCTCACTATAACAACCTATTATAATGTAATATAAGGATAATATTCTTAAGAATAATGATAAGGGGAAATTTATTAAATTTTAGTTCCAAATCACATATAGTTGATGGAGTAGGATGTCAGAAATTTAAAACAAAATTATTTAATTTAAATAAATGGTTAATTTTAAAATTTATGATGAATATTCCAAGGATTATCTCAAAATATCTAATCTCCTATTGTCAAAATATAAATCTAAATTTTTTAAATAGAGAAATTATGGTATGTGGAAAATTGATAAGACACTCTCAATGCCTTTGAGATATTTACATTTTGGAGCCAAAGTTGTATGATATTCCTATCAACTATATTAAATGTAGGTTTAGGCTCTCCATGTTGTCAACAATCAATGTTGATTCCATTTTCCCCTTACATCAGGTAAAATGAATATGCCTTTTTATGTCCCATTATATAGTTTAAATATTTGAATGCCTTGGTGAAGTACAATTTTAGCATGTCATGTATGGCATATGTTTAAATTCAAATACCATCAAATATCAACTTCATATTATTTCAAATGAAACCCACAATATAAAAAATCTTACATACATTGATGGTAGCCTTTATATATTTAAAAATATTGTTTAGCTCATTAATAGTATACATAAGTGTAAACATTCAACATGTATCAATTTTTAATATATGGAATGTGTTAATGACAAAGAGGAAAAACAAATCTCTAATTTTACTGCATTATGTCATGATATAACTAATAAAATTATAAGTGTTGGTGAATAACTTTATATTGATTATCTATTTAGAGGGAGAAATCCAATATTATTAAAAGAGAAAAGTTATAGTTGGCATGGATTGAAGAAGGGATAACTTTTATTTTAATTCCATTTTTTACTACATGTATTTTTATATAATATTTGATTTTGATGTTGAATTCTCAATTACACAATTTAAAAAAAAATTGCATGTTATCTTGAAATAAATTGATAGTGACGTTAAATTATCAATTAAAGTATTATTCTTCAAATTTATTATCCATTTAGAGGGAGAAATATTATATATATATATATATATATATATATATATATATAAACACACACACACACACACACACACACACACACACACACACACACACACACACACACACACACACACACACACACACACACACACACACACACACACACACACACACACACACACACACACACATACATATCATATAATATAATACATACATACATACATACATAATGTATGTATGTATGTATACACACACAAACACACTTTACATGGAATTTTTTATTTGATTGGGTAAAATCATATATTTTACATAGTTCCTATAACCAACAAGAGTTCCAAAGATAGACAAAACACACCATAAAATTTCATAACTAGACAAACCAACCACCTCAATTTGAACCAAGAAATAGAGAAACTTCAACCAAACTACCACTAGTCCAACATTAAACTTCAGAAAAAAATAAACAGACATGACAACCAAGGATTAAACAATTGACTTCTCGGAGTGAGAGTAGTCCATGAGAGTAACAAATATAGTACTATCCTTATCTTTCTTGATCTTTTGTTAATTGTCATCTCATAAAATTTTTCCATCCTTTAATTTAGTTTGTCTCGTCCTTTTTATATAGAATTTTGGAAGAAGTTTCAGCTACCTTATATTGGATAGACAACTTGCCTTTTTTAACATTCTTATTTCCTTTACCACACTCAGTTTTATTTTTGCTCTTACAGGAAGATTTTAGTCGAGACAAGGTTTTTATTCCCCACATTTTTTCTATCATTGGTGGTCTAATTTTCATCCCTCAATATTTTTTCTATCTCCCTCAAGTTTTTAGCTATCTAAAGACTTTTTCAAGTTCTTAGTTTAGAGAATTTCAATCTTTTGTTTGCTTTATAATAACCATCCTAGATTTTCCAACTTGGCCTCAAAATCCAATAGTTTCATGTTGAGAACCATGGAAGAGTCCACAATTTCCCTCCTCTCATCCTTTTCCTTTTATTTTACCACATTCTTGTCCTCTTTGGTTGATAATGGACAATCTTCCTCTAAGCTTCCTTCTTGGGTTTTGATTTCTTCCTCTTAAGAATCCCAGGGTCATGGACTTCACATTTTCCTAGATTGAATAAGGTTTTAATTTTATTTTAATCATATTTTTTACTCCATGTATTTTTATAAATTATTTTATTTTGATGTTAAATTATCATTTACACATTTTAAATTTTTTACATATTGTCTTGAAATAAATTGATGGTGATGTTAAATTGTCAAATAAACTATTATTACTTTTTAGGTTATTTTTAATTAAAGTGCATATATATTTATACCAACCTTAGGTTTTTAATCCTTCTCCTCACCCTACTCCTTCCCAACCTTAGGATATTAATTCATCCCCATCTCACCCCTTTCAAACTTAGGATACTAATTAAACCCCCACATTCCTACCATCCTCCCCACTCCATCCTAAGATTAGGATTATAATACCCCCTCACCCACTTCTCACCTTCCTTACCCCCTTTTTGACCTTATGTTTTTAATTTACCTATGTCTTACCTTATTGATATTTTATGTGTGTGTGTGTTTAATCCTTTTTTGAAAAAAGGGAGAATATCCTAATGAAACAAATGGCTATGTTATTATAAAATTAGGCCAATTAAATAATTCATATTCATAATATTTTGATACAATGTTGAATAGTGAAAGTATGATAAATATAGAAATTATAATTCTAAATAATAATTTTAATGTATAAACATGAATAAGAAATAATACTTATCTTATTTTTTGATGTGAAGAGAGATCTAAAAAATATGTGCAAAAGGAGATAGTTTAATACTTCATTATCATTCATCATATTTTAGAATTTAGCTCTTTATCAGTCTAGACAATATCATCAATGATTCTACTTAAATTTTGATGTTTATATTGGTCCTTTTATAAAATTACTAACTACACCTATTAGGGTTCATTATCACCTTACAGATTATCAACTTTGATCACATGCATAGGTTCTAGATATTAGTATTTTTGTCAAAACCCTAGGTATTCAAACTTTTCATGTCACCTTCAAAATGGGGGTTATTGGGATCAAGCAATTTTTTTTCGAGCTCAAATACCCATATATCAATGATCACTACCTAAATGTCCATATAATATGAATAGGACCTAATAAAAATGTATTTCTCCCCTTATATAGGCTTGTGTGTAAACAATTATGTAATATTCTATATGTAAGTGAATATAGTGATATCACTTTTAACTTGACAAATAATTTTCATGAGATTCTCTTTTAATGATTCAAACCTATAATAATATTTCTCCTATGACTAACCTATAAATAGGGAAGAATAGGTCAATTTTTTAATCTTGAAAGGTGTTTTTATATGATATAATATATGTGTGTGTGTGTGTGCGCGCGCGCTTAATTTTATACTTGATAATTGATAGTACATTACATGTATTTATACAACACATTTTAAAATTATCTCACAAGAGGGTTAACTTTAAAATAAATATGTTGAACCATGCATGTCAAAAGATTTGAAAATATGACTATTTTTAAGGTTTAGACACTAGCATAAAATCTAGGACACTAGTGTTCTAATCTAATGGTAGTATCTGGGAGGATAGAAACATGTTAAAAATCTATAATTTTTAGAGTAGGATATATATTAGGTTTTATGTATAATATGGGCTACAAGTGATTTAGGTAATTATAATATTAGGTTCAAACTATAGGATAAGCATTTAGGCATAGTGAGATAGTGAATGTGAGTCTTTTGGCAGTGGGAAGGTCATAAACTAAAGGGTTGAGCCTTGAGTAACAATTATCAAGTTTACAATAATAGTTTACCATATATAATAATATTTTGGTATTGACATTCCCCCCACCTTTAATATAGTAAGGCATAAGGATGAAATAACTAGGTTTAAAAAAATTGTGTATCATGGTGTGCAAAACACACCTTGAATTTTGTTTGAGCCCAATTTTATTTTTTTTGTGTATTACCTATAACAAATAGCATGTTACAATGTAATTAGTTCATATAATCTAAAAAATAAATAATTGAAATACTTAAAAGAAAAGAGAGAAAGGAAGGTGTACACCTATATATCAATTCAACCATGTTGCCCCTTGGTATTTTTCTTTGGTAATGATACTTCCTTGTTAAAGTACCTATAAAAATGTAACCTTTACCCTATAAAATGTGTATAATACATATCATAAATATGAAAACTCCTTCTCCAAATATGTGAAATCAGTGCCAAACAAATAATATTTTGACCCAAGTGTATATCTAAATCATGTAAACTATATCAAATTATTCCATATGTTTTTGGACTCACTATTATGTCCCCATTTTTAGGTGAGGGGAATGCAACATGATAGTCACATTTTCTCAAAATGGTAAGATAAACATGTTATAATTATATCAATATGTAGTTAAGAAGCATATAGCGGTATCATGTCTAAGTATATAAATTAATATTGATGTATCCAATCACAAAAATACCTAAGATTCATGATAAGGATCATGGAAATGTCTAAAATTAGAAATCAAAATCTCATCAAATAGTCAAGCACAAACACAAAAATGCTCAATTTCATACAAAAGGGGTCTAAGGAGATAGAAAACAATGGGCATGTTAAAATTCCATCCTCTTAAGGGGACAACATGTTCAATTGTTCTAAAATCAAGACAATGTATAAAAATATTAGAACACTCAATTAATCCATATGATAAGATGAATAAGTGAAATATAAGTAAATAGCATAATTATATCACACTATTTCATGCATACATGTGTAAGCAAAATATCATGTAACATAACATATCTATCACACTATGTAATATGTAAGCATGAGTATAGACATGTGTAAACATTAGTATATAATCTCAAAATGATAATGTAAAGTGATCATAAAATATATAACAATTATGATCAATAGAAGCAGATGCCCCCAACATAATGTGTCACACAGGTTGAGTAAAGGTCCAACATTTATAAGCTCATGTCTCATGGATCTAGTGTATGTTTGTGTCACACTAAAGTACCCATGAAACATATGTGTGTATAGAAAGCAAATTATATGTTAGATACTAACATAAAATAAATGACATATATAAAAAATATTAAACAAGTAAATATTAATTTTTTTATATTTTTGATTTATTTGAATGTTTTTATATTTTTTTATTTGTTTAAGTAATTTAATTATTATGGTTGATCAGACAAATCATCTCTGTTAAGAGTAAATATTTTGGATTCATATAGGTACATAGCATACTTTTATTCTTCATCAATTGGTTGATCTATATCATCATCATGTGGTATGTGAATTAAGTATCCTTTATGGTAAAATGTAATTCCTTGTTGATTAAGATATATTGTATCCTACATTTTGTATAACCAAAATTTTCCCAATTTAAAAGGGTTTTGACATGAATGAGGAATGATCCAAACCTTTTTAAGGACAACCTTGGGTCCATAAGCAATTGGTAATATGGTGTATCCCAAGGAGCCTTTCCAATGTCTCTTATGATTTAATTTATAAATAGTATACCCCATTTGTGATAACCTTATTATATCACAATTAATTTATAATTGTGTATATTCAATATGATTATGCCAAAAATAAGATCCATGCATGAATATTGTAATTTTTAATCATTTGGTTAAGGATAATTTTTACTTGCTAAAGTTTTAGGTGATTCTTTCTAAATTTTTGTATTAACAAGGATTTGTTGATTTTTTATTATATCAATAATACCATAATGTTTTTCATTTTGTATTTGTTCATGTATAAGATGTGTTGTTGTATAATGTTAGTAGTGGTTAATGTAATAATTTTATTTTCTAATAACATCAACAAAATTATTGCATGTGTGTCTATTTTATTAATTTTATGATTAAATGGAATTAACCCTAATCAATTAAACAACTAATTAGAGTGAAATGGATAACTAAATAAACATATAACCATACATTTCACTTACATGTAGAATGATATTGAGCAACTAGAGTTTGAGATAAAAGAATGTAGAAGGATGAGAAACTTATCTTTTCTTGAGCTTGTTGTAGCACAAAATTTCACCCTCATGAGAGAGTTATTTATTCTCTCTCACTCCTATCTAAAAAATGGGAAAAACCCCATGTTGTGGGTATCTTATGATGGATTTGAACCTCTAGAGAAGGTTGGTTCCTCTTGGTAGCTCACCTAAACTATTGATTCATATTAGAAAAGGGGTATATGGGTTTCAATGGATGACTAAAAACACAAATAATATTATGCACAAAACTTAAATATACTCTAAATTTCATGAAACTAACACTAAGGAAATTCAAATGTAATCTTCACTCACAAAATCTCTTAAACTAATCACTTTGCATCAATATTTCTGAAAACTAGACCTATTGGGCAAGAGATTAAGTATGGAGGAGTATAAAACTCACACTATACCTTCACTAGTGACCAAAAAATCACAATTTCAAACCTAAAAAAATGGTGAAATACTTGTAAAAAGGCAAGAAATAAGGACAGTTACCAAGGAAAGACACCCCTCCACAAAGAAATCATACACAAACTGACTATAACACTAGATGTAATCAATAGATAGGAAAAATATGATTCCTTATTACTAAAAAGGCTATTTTTAAAAAAAATTGATAAGGTGTTTCCTTGTCAAATGAGAGTATATTAAAAATGGGGAAGAAAAGGGATATATAGGAGAAAAGGGAAGATAGAGGAGAAGAAAGCTCTTAGAATTAAATAAATGTCACTCAACCACCTTACATGAAGTCTCAACAATATTTATATTAATTAATAATTTATCCTCACTCATCAAATTAACCTCCAAAGGTTAAAAGGGTCTTCAAGCCTTCTCATTGGCCTAAAAAAGCACTAGAAGACAAAAAAGTTTGAGAAAGATGATGTCACATTCCACTATCTTGGATAAAAGTCTTAAAATACTAAAAATCTCATTTAATTCTCCAAGTTGATACTCCAACTTCCAACCTCTCCCACTTTCACTTATATGCCCCATTTCACTTGGCTTCTAGAAGTTAATTGACATGATAGTTAGTGATCTTGGCACTTTATGCTTGCAACTGACCTTGAAGGTTAAGTTTGAGTGATTGATTATTGATGTTTCTTTTTTTTTCAACTTAAATTTTCTCTTATAGCCTATAAAAAACTCCATGGAACTTGAAAATCTCTTGGACTCCATTGATGGAGGGCTTCAAGCTTGAGCCATCTTCAACCAATTATGTAAGAACCTACTCCTAAGGCCATTTATCACCATAAGGGACACTTTTAGACCTATATAAGACTCAAATACATCCCTAAAATTCATATTAAAAATAAAATTAAGATTCATGGCACCTTCAAGACCTACAATAATGGTGAAAACCACCATTAAACTTGAAACCATTCACAAAATGTCAAAAAACTTGGTTTTTGACATTTTAGCTTAATAGGGAACCATATAAACCCATATAAATGTCTCTAAGTGTATTATAATGGTGATTAAGGTCCCATTAGGCCTCTTACTTGCATTTATAACATTTATGTCTTTGAATACCTATATAAATAGGCATTTATAAGCCATTTTGGGCCTCCTAGTCACCCACACATGCCAAATTCTTATAAAATATAAGGTATGCATGAGATTTAGAGATTATTATACACATTTAAGGTGTTTTATAAGTGATTACATGTAATTTCATGGACCTATGAGTTTAAAAACACAAAACTAGTTAAAAAGGCTCTTTTGGCAGCTTAGACAAGCTTACCTTCTTAATGATCATTCATAAAACATAGGCCTCCATCCTAGAAATTGTTTACATGAATATATATCCAATATACCCCCTAAAATTTCATAAAAATCTTTGGTTTCCATGCATAATGTATGTAAATATACGTACGTAAAAATTTTTGTTTGTGGGGTTATGCTTGCATTCCAGGCCTGCTTATAGTCTTAATGATTGTTCATAAACCTCAGCCCCTTAACCAATCTAAATCCATAATTAAATTCAGTTATATAGGGGTAATAAAAACATACTAAGATAATTTTTTCCAATTCATTATGTGATTAAATATATGAACATCTGAAGAAGGGATTCAAAATGGGTGTTTTAGACTTGAAAAGTTCAAATTTACTCTTTGGACTAGAAATGACTCCTCCATTATTTATCCTTGATTTAAACACCTCATTAATTATTTGAAACATCTCATCATACCTCCTCAAGGTATCTTATTTCATTTATATGGTTTAAATATGCCTCAATGTGGTTTATGCCTTATATGCCTTAAGACTAATTTTTAAGCTTAATACTGAGTTTCAGGTCATGAAGCACCTGTAGGAAGGTATGTGTTGACCAAATTTGACCCTGCAGGTCAAATTGGGGCCCCTATAGGTAAACACTTGGTATTTAGATGTTTTAATGGGTTTAAAATTTGATCATGAGATGTATTATAGGTATTTTAGTGTGATTTCATGTTATATTAGCCTTGGTCCATTAGTCTTTTAGTCCATTTATCATTTTGAGTCATTTTGGGGTCATAAATAGAGAATTTATTAGGTTTTACAACCTCCTTGGTAAATTTTAATATTAAAAAATATTATTTCACATCCCATGTGTCCTAAGAGGTCTTAATCAACTATCATAATTGAAAAGTGGGAGGTTCTTTAGAAGAAAGGCCAGCTTTCTTGAGGAAAGAGGAGAGTTTGGCACTTGTAGGACCCATGGGGAAGTGTGGTACATGGGAGAAGTTAATATAATGTCTATTAATATTCCTTAATCTTATTTACATGTTTCAAATGATCTGGAAGTGACATTTTAGGCCCAAAACCATTTTACTCCTTTTCTGCCCTTCTAAACATACAGATCTAGTCTTCAAATTTGTACTTGGTATGACCAACAGGGGAGTTTATAGATAAAACACCTTGGGGATGTGAAATTAAACTTATGTACCTTCACTTTAATAATAATATTTCTAATAAAGGTTTAATGTGATTTATGAACAATCCTCATGAAGTTCACTATGTTTTTCTACTTATTATTTTATGCACCTTACAGGGCTTGCTCCATTTTGGGCAAGTTCATATAAACCAGTTGGTGATGTTGAATCCATAGAATTTTTTATCTCTTATTAGATTATTTTCATGATTTTTTTTATGTTTCATGGTGTTTTGGTGAGCAAATCATCTCAAGGTGGTAGATTAGTCTCATTTGGGATGACAAGTAGTTTTTCACCATTTTTAGAGCTCCCATGCTTTGATAATGGTTAAAAGGATGTATATATGTTAATAAACATGTCTAAATTACATATTTATCACCTCAATTCATGTTTTATCTCACTACATCATGCTTGGAACAAACTTGCAGTCCACTGTCATACTCAGTCAACTTCTTGTTCACTCCTACTTGCAATTATGGTGAAGTATGTGCATGTGGCCTATATAACATGTTCAAAAAGGTGTTTTTAAGGTTTTTTAGGTCTTTGTGTATAATTTTTCATCATTAAGTGGTTATTAAAGCTTCCATATGGTGTAATAAAAGGGGATTATTGTAGTGATGAGAAACATTTATACACAATCTGCCATTAGTGAGCATCTACAAGTGCTTGAAAGAGAATTCCACATTGAATAGGATGTGTTTAAATTTTTTTAGATACTTAGAGTGTTAAGAGTACATTTTAAATAATTTAAATATTTTTAAAACTCATCAAATGGTCAAAATAATTCATCCTAGCTAAATTGCTCATCCTTACTACCTATATAATGAAATACACACCTACAGATGACTTGGCAGAGAATTGAAAACACCATATAGAGGTGTTGGAGCACAATATTCGACCCTATTTGAATTCATAATGTTTTTAGGAAACATGGAAGACCTCCTTTAAATTTAAAATGGGAAAATAAAGGTGTAAACTACCTTCAAAATATCAAATGACCAATTTTGGGATCAAATCTCTAAAAAACCAAAACAGAGGTCCAGGGATGTTTTGGGAATACCATTTAACATGGATGACAATAGTTTTAAGTAATATATATAAGTGATATTTGTATCCCCTATAAATAACATGGACTATGCAAGGTTTTAAGGGCAGATAACTAGTGGAGGTTGGTTATTAAGAAGCTCAAAGTTACATTTTTATGCACTAATTTCAAACATTGATAATTGCAAGATCCGAGTTATGAAAGGACCTATTAAACCAAAGTTTAGTTTAAGACCATGACACCATGATATAGTTATTTTAATTTTTTTATTAAACACTCATTACCTAAATGTATTTTAAAGATTTGATATCTTGCGTTTTAAGCCCTAAATTCATTTACAGGTGTGCTTATTTCTAGAATTACCCACCTATAGCCAATTGTAGGAGCACACAGTCCATAGTAAAGGTTTGAATATAAATACACCAATGTTAGGCTGATTAAAAATTATAATAAATACCTCAGATAACTTATAAATAATTTTTTTCATAGGTTTCAAAAGTAATGGTGGTCCACAAGTCCTTTTACCTCAAAAAAATTAACCACTGTTAATTGTGACATAGGCAGTAAACATAAATGAATAATGTTTAAGCATTAAAAATAAATAAGGGATGATTAAATTCAATTAAAAAAAGAATAAAATAACTCAAAATAATATTAATATGTTTCTAATGTATATTTATCATGTGTTTTGAAGATAAAAGCCACCTATAGAATCCCTTACAGTCACCTATAGGTGACTTTAGGTAGACACTTAACTGAGCAATGTGCCTAAGTGATGATATAAAGCCACACAAGGTTAAAAATGGGTCTAAAACATGTATAAATTATATTATAATATATAAATAACTCATATGCACTATATCCAAAAATAAATCATGCATAACATCTACAGTGGTGGTGTCTTGAGCAGGACACAGTCAGGAGCTTGTACATTCAACCTTGACCAGTCAAGGTTCAGAAAGAATATAATTAAGGATGGATTGAGTAATAATATATTATAAAACATTTATTATAATAATAAAATAATAAAAACACCATCATAATGGAGATAAAACATGGAAAAATATCAAACAAGAAAAGATAGTCTACATCAAATCTTGCTTACAACTTGTCTTCCTAGCAGTCACTTTTGGGTTTTCAAGGAATTAATGAGAAAAATGAGGTTATAAAGTAATAAAAAATTGTATATAATTTTTTTATTACTTTTATAACCTCATAAAATAACCATAATTTTTTAATTAAATGGGGGAGTTCCCTTTATTTTGTCTTAGATAGAGGGCACACCCCTCATGCACAAACCCTGACAGTTTTGACAAGAGATGATAAAAGGATGACCAAGGATATGTATATATATTTTTATAATGTGTGATAAACCATAATACACATATTAAAACATTATAAACACACACAAAAATTTTAAAATGAAATAAAGTGGTCTAGGTGGCTAGAGTTGCAGTTAAGCCTACTAGGTAGGTTTTGGCCTAGTACCCAAATGAAGGGTCACTCACACTTATATCCGTAAGTATGATTTATACCTTATTTTAACATGATTATGTGATAAAATAATATGTTTTTGATATATTTTATGAAATTAGAACCATAAAAAAACTCATTTTGGGCTTTAAGGTGCAGACAGGCCTATTAAGCATGACTAGGCCTAGAAGCCAAAAGGAGAGTCATGGTTGTTTCCACCTTGAGATGAGATTTAAACCCTATTGAAACATGTTTATAGGATGTATAAATATTTTTTAAATCCTTTTAATGGCAAAAAAAATTTAGGGGAGCCTAGTTTTGGCCCAAAGATAACTCAAACTTGTGTAAAATGTAAAAACAAGCTTGATAGGAGAGATTTAGATGCTCACATCTCTCCTGATGATTTTCATGGGGGAAAAATAAGTTTATATGAGTTATTATAGGTCCTAAAAAACCTTATTATGGAATTTTTTTTTCAATTTTAATGTTCCAAATTTATGAACAAAGCCTAAGAGGTCAAAATAGGCTAAAACCCTCCTAGCCCCTTGCTAGTGACCCAATTGGAGAAATGAATTTGGATAGATAATCCATTATAATAGTTTTCATATAATTATTATTGGAGGTTGTATAATAATCTCTCAATATCCTCCTCATCCTATTGGATTGTATGTAATTTTATGGATGGGGTACAAAATAAGGCCTTTCATAACTATTTTGTGCATTGTGCAGGTTGTAGGAGGTTTCAA
The DNA here is from genome assembly GCA_037957365.1 of Torreya grandis. NCBI lineage: Eukaryota > Viridiplantae > Streptophyta > Pinopsida > Cupressales > Taxaceae > Torreya > Torreya grandis. Next base: position 1,109,363 of record JARHVA010004372.1, on the reverse strand, counting down.
TAGATGCCAGTCACATGGGATGGAATATTAGAACTTAATATAGATCCCAATGTAAATTTAATTACTTGGAATAAATATTAAGTGGCTCAACTATCTACTTCATCTTAGCCAATCAAAACTAGCATAGTGACCAAGCTAGTGAGAAGGGTGGAAAACTTCAACTAAGCTAATTTTAAGGTGTGCTTCATGACTCTAAGGAAATTAAGGGTCTTGAAAAGTGTCATCCACTCCCTCCCATATATTTTCATGTAAAACTGATGCCTTTTTGAGGCTAAATTTGTAGGGTGAATGAAGGAAGAGTTTTTTGGACTGTAGATGATGATGGATCATTCCTAGATGATTCCAGATGACTAAGCCTACAACCAATGCATGGAGAGTCATGTATGAAATCCTTACCCTTAATTCCAATCATCAGACCTATCCCTAATCATTTTTGGAACATTCAAATAGATCCAAATCATGAAGTCAATTTTTTTAGGCAGAATAAAGAGTTTCATGCCACTTTTCATGAGTTTTATAACTTAGATGGACACTTGTGCTTCTTAACCTTGCATGGTTCATCTCACATCCACTTATCATGAACAAGTAACTAATTTTATCATTTTTGTAAGTGTCCTTGTGACCCTTTTACTTCTCTCTTCTCCTCTCTCTCTCTCAATTTCTATAAGACCTAGCCATTTTGGCCATTGTAACTTATGCTCCACCTAAGTATGGTGAAGCCCTGCTTATTTGCATAGCATTTAATCAATAAGACTACTATTTTTTTGCCTCTTCATGATTTTTCATAGTGTGTTTACTTGAATTTTGGATTTTGCTTACTGAAGACTATGGATTCTTTAGCATGTTATCTCATTCTTTCATCTTATTTGTAGTTAGAAAACTTCTTTTTGTAAGGCATGTGAAGTGTTTTAGGAAGTGTCAAGGTTGAATGAGTTATTATATTCACTAGTGACATTCAAAGCCTCTTGTTTATTCTTCCTATCTAAAACATTCATCCATAACCTCATAATGTAACATTGATGTGAGAAGATATAGATTGGAGAAGTGTACATTCAGTTTTTCCCTTGTTCTCAAGTGTAACATGTAGTTGGTTGGAATTCAACATCTTATTTGGTGTATTAGTTCCCTTAGGATAGTTTTCTTTCAATTTTATCTCTCCCTTCCCTCCCCCCCCCACCCCCATAAAGTTTAGGTGTAGTTGTGATCCAAAGTGGTACATCAAGAGAGCTATCCCTATCTAGAGATTCACCTCATCCTTAGGCTACCCACAAGCCTAGAGGTGTTTGAATTATTCCACTTGGATAAGGAGATCTGAGACATCTCCTCAAAGTGTAAAAATACAAGTGATAATAGTTTTTGGCATCCCCAGTGGGACTCTTAGTCTAAGAGGTTGAAAGATTTTTTGTGTTGTCTTTTAACAATAAACCTTTAGAGGCATCTATAAAATCATCAATGGTAACTTTGAAGATACATAATCTAGTTAAGTAGCCTAGGTTTCATTTTGATTATTGTTTTTAATATATTTCCTTGTGTTCTTTCCTCTTAATGAAGTTTTATGGATGACCTTGGTGTTGAGTTTTATTTTACATAAGTTGGTGAGGTATCTAACCTATGACATTCCATATCATCCCTATCATGATATTTACTAGCTCCAAAATGAAGTGTATTAGCACATTCATGAAGTGTATCAGCTCATTCATGAAGTGTATTAGTCCTATCATTAGCCTTCTCAATTTCTTACTCCTCCTATTTAACATAATCACTTCTAAACTCAATCCATTTCCACTTTCGAGAAAACACTTTTGGGTTATGAGAGGTACATATTAGATCTTAATACTCTAATGGGATGTGATCAAGATGTTACTATTAATCTTATTCATAAGGTGAGAGATGCATTAGAGTTGTTCAAAAGAGAGTGGGCACCTATTGAGAGAGTTAATTGGCAAAGGCTCACAAGTGAGATGCTAGATGTGATTGGCTTGGTTTCTTCCTTAGAAGATAGGCTAAGAGTTCATGAAAGGTAGCCTCACCAAACCTATCAACCTTCATATACACTTCCCCAAGATTTATATCAATCTTACTTGACCCATATTCATAATCTCAATCAATCTTACCAAAGTCATCTTTTTCCCCATCATTTAAAAGAGAGATTTGAAAAGAGAAACCTTGTTTTTAAAGATAATATTGATAGGTAGATTAAGTTAGCCAATAATCAAATGAATTATTCCATATTATCATCAAAGTAATTGGAATAAAATCCCTCATTTCCCTCTGCCATTACATCCCCACCTCAATAAAATACCTCTAGATATGAGATTCCAAGTCGAAGACAAGGTGGAGAATCCAAGCCTAAGGAGATTCCAAGTTCCTTGAACACTTCATCAACTCCTCAAATTGCATCACCACATAAATAAAAGACTTATAATCCTAACATCCTCAACTGGAGTAAGATAGTGGAATCATGGGGAAAGAAAGAGGATAGAATCATTGATAAGGAGTGTGAAGTTGAAAATGAAGTTGATCCTTTGCAAGTCCCTCCCACCATTCCTTAAGAGTCTTCTTGTGTTCCATGTCATCCCTCTTTTACTCCTTATCCTCATGATTATTCCTATGAAATTCAAGAGAGACTTTTCCAAGAGAACCTAGTCAAGTAAATTGAAGGTTTAGAGTTAAAGATGCAATTTCCAAGATAAGGTGTGATGGAAGGTTTAGACCAAAAAGAAGATCATATGCCTAAACACACCCCATATACCACTCCTCAATAAATTTTTCAATATAAATCATATGTGAATGAATTTATTTTCAAGTGAAAGGAACATAATCATGGTATCTTATCTCAAGGTTTGCTTCCCCTTCCTCAATAGCTTCCAAAAGAATCCCCTACATTTCACTCTGTCTAATTTTTAGTTTTATGTGCCACATCCACCAACTAATTCATATTGCCCTCACACCATCACCCTTTGCCTTGATGGACCTATGGTATGAGAACCTAAAAAGGATCAGTTGGTTGATAAAAACTCTAAACTCTTTCTTAAAGAAAGCCTAGCTCCTTGGGTGCCTCATTGGACTAAGTCACATGACTTCAAGATGCCTAGTCTTAGAATCATAAAGAAGGAGATGGAAGATCTTGTAGCACTTCAGAAAAAAAATCATGTTTTGGTAGCTTAAATTCAAATTTATATCCCTCAAGAGGTTATAAATTCTAAAGAAGAGGTTGCCTCTTATGTTGAATCTTCAGATTGGGTTGATGAGGAAGAATGTTTTCTTTTTGCCAAAGAAGAGGAAACCATCTTTGACTCTTCCATCACTATGCAAGATATCATGGATGGGTAAGAACAATTTCTTACTCAGCCTTTGGATGAATTTTTTGAAATCATTGAAATAGGATATATTCATCTTCAAGGAGGCTATGAACTAATCATAAATGGAGAAGGTAGCCTTGACACATAAGTGAGTATGCAAAGAAAAGTCAACCTTTAAAATCTGTCCTTTTAAGAGGCATATGCATTTGATGATGATATGTTTGAAATCATCAATATGGGATATCATCCTCTCAATAAATTTGTAGAAATACATCAGCTCTTTAAGGATGGAACAAGCTCCTATTGGCCTCAATATTCTAAGGAACAAGAAACCAATCCTCTTGAATCCATACCTACAAAGAAGATGAAATTTGACCATGAGATGAAGAGTGGACAATAGTATGAGGTATGTGTATAATTTAAAGATGAATATATCTAAATTAGAGACCTATTTAAGGATGATCTACTTGAGATCAGATCAAGTAAAGTGCCAAAGAATAGGTCTGATCCATAAAGCATCTAATCTAAGGAGAAACATGCTTGGCACTATGTTTCATCTCACCAAGAAGGAGATTCAAGAAATTTTCCTTTTGATCCTAAAAAGGAGGTATGATTAGTTTTTAGTTGTGTGTAGTTGTTTTCTCCCTTTTTTTCCTAAGTGCTTTGAGCACATGTGTGTGTCTTGTTAGTGTGTTTGCTTTGTTTGGTGTGTGTCCTTTGTTTTATGTGTTTGAGGTAATCAATTGGTATTGTCTTGATCAAAGCCTATTATCAAGGTCCTCTTTTTGTGTCTCAAACTTTCTATGACTCCATAATCCCAATGGATTGATAAGGCTACTGGTCTAGTTAGTATAGTAGGCATCCTACCCTTATGAGTCACCAATTTGTTGACCAAATTTAACCTTATAGGTTAAATTGGGGCCCATTTAGGTAAAAACTTGGTATTTATATGTTTTATAGGGTTTAAAATTTGGTCATGAGGTGTATTATATGTATTTTAGTGTGATTTCATGTTATATTAGCCTTGGTCAATTAGTCTTTTAGTCAATTTATCATTTTGAGTCATTTTGGGGTCATAAATAAAGCATTTATTAGGTTGTATGTCCTCAATAAATGTGAAGATTATAAAATATGATGTCACATCCCATGTGGTCTAAGAGGTATTAATCAACTATCATAATTGAAAAGTGGTAGGTTCGTTAAAAGGAAGGGCATTTCTCTTGAGGAAAAAGGAGAGTTTGGCACTTATACAGCCCATAGGGAAGTGTGGTACATGGGAGAAGATCATATAATGTATATTCAGATTATTTGAGATTAGTTCCCCATTTTAAATGATATATAAATTCCATTTTAGGCCCAAAACCATTATGATCCTTTTCCACCCTTTAAGACATATAGAACCAGTCTTTAGGTTTGTACTTGGTATGGCCAACAAGAGAGGTTATAGATCAAACACCTTGGGGAGGTGAAATTAAACTTAGATACATTAATTTCCATAACAATATTTTTAATAATTATGGCCTATGATTTATGAACCATCCTCATGAAGTTGACTATGTTTTTCTACTTGTTATTTCATGCACCTTATAGGTTTTACTCCATTTTGTGTAAGTCTATACAAACCAGTTGGTGATGTTGACTCCATTGGATGTTGGATATCTTATTAGATGATTTAAATTATTTTTTTAAGTTTCATGGTGTTTTGGTGATCAAATCATCTTATGTTGGTAGATTAGTCTCATTTGGGATGAGAAGTAATTTTTCACCATTTTCAAAGCTCCCATGCTTTGATAATGGTTAAGAGGATGTATATAGGTTCATCACCATGTATCAATGCCACATTTATCACATTCCTTTATGTTTCATCTCACTACATCATGCTTGGAACAAACTTTTAGTCTACTATCATACTCAGTCAACTTCTTGCTCACTCCTACTTGTAGTTATGGTGAAGTACGTATATGGGGCCTATACAACATGTTCACAAAGGTGTGTTTAAGGTTTTTTAAGTCTTGGTGTATTATTTATCATCATGAAATGGTGATTCAATATTCCATATGGTGTAATAAAATGGGATTATTATATTCATGAATAACATTTATACATAGTATGTCATTAGTGAGCATCTACATGTGCTTGGAAGAGAATTCCACATTGAATAGGATGTGTTTACATTTTTTTAAGATCCTTAGAGTGTTAAGAGTCCATTTTAAATAATTTAAATAGGTTTAAAATCATCAAATGGTTAAAATAATGCATCCTATTAACTTGTTCATTTTTACTACCTGTATAGTGAAATACACACCTACATATGACTTGGCAAAGAATTGTAAGTGTCATATAGAGGTGTTGGAGCATAATATGGGACCCTATTTTAAGTCATCATGTGTGTAAGAAACATTTTAGACGTCCTTGAAATTTCAAATTGGAAAATAAAGGTGTAAATGACCTTCAAAATATCAAATGACCAATTATGGGATCAAATCTCCAAAAAACCAAAACAAAGGTTTAGGGGTGTTTTGACAATATCATATAACATGTTTGAAAATATTTTAAGGCATATAGATAAGTGATATTTGTATCCCATATAAATAACATGGACTATTCAAGGTTTGAATGGTAGATAACTAGTGGAGGCTGGTTATTAAGAAGCCCAAAGTTACATTTTTATGCACTAATTTCAAACATTGATATTTACAGGATCTGAGCTATGAAAGGACATGTTAAACCAAAGTTTAGTTTAAGACCATGCCACCATGTTATATTGATTTAAATTGTGAATTTAAAATTCATGACCTAAAAGTATTTTATAGAGCTGATATCCTACATTTTAAGCCCTAAATTCATCTATAGGTGTGGTTATTTCTAGAATTACCCACTTACAACCAACTATAGGAGCACACAGTCCATATCAAAGGCTTGAATATAAAGACACTAATTTTAGGATGATAAAAAATTATATTAAATACCTCTGATAACTTATAATTAATGCTTGTCATAGGTTTCAAAAGTAATGGTGGTCCACAAGTCCTTTTACCTCAAAAAAAGTCAACCTTTATTGACTGTGACATAAGAAGTAAACATAAATGAGTAATGTTTAAGCATTGGAAATACATAAGGGATGATTAAATTGAATTAAAAAAAGAATAAAATGACTCAAAATAATCTCAATATGTTTCTAATGGATATTTTTCATGGGTTTTGAGGATAAAAGCCACATGTAGAGTCCCTTATAGTCACCTATAGGTGACTGTAGGTGACTGTAGGTAGACACTTGAATGAGAAATGTGCCCAAGTGATGATCTAAAGATACCCAAGGTGAAAAATTGGTATAAAACATGTAAAAATTATCTTATAATATATAAATAACTCCTATTCACTATATATAAATACAAATCATGCATAACATCTATGGGAGTGGTGTCTTGAGCAGGACACAATCAGGAGCTTGTACATTTAACCTTGACCAGTCAAGGTTTGAAAAGAATATGAAGAAGAATGGATTGTTGAATAATATATGATAACACATTTATAATAATAATAACATCCTCAAAACACCCTCATATAGGAGATAAAACATGGAAAAATCATAAACAAGCAAAGACAGTCTACATCAAATCCTACTTACATCCTATCTTCCTAGCAATCAGTTTTGGGTTTTCAAGGAATTAATGGGTTAAATGAGGTTATAAAGGACTAAAACATTTTTAAATTTTATTTTGTTATCTTTATAACCTCATAAAATAACCACCATTTTCTTATTAATTATGGGAGTGCCCTTTGTCTTGTCTTAAACAAAGGGACTCCCCTCATGCACAAACCTTGGTAGTTTTGACAAGAGATGATAAAAGGATGAAAAATAAGATGTATATACTTTTTTATAAGGTTTTATAATATTTAATTCACATATTAAAACATTATAAACTAATTTTTTTTGGTAAATTCAAAAAATTGGTCTAGGTGGCTAGAGTTGCAGTCAAGCCTACTAGGCAGGTTTTGGCCTAGTGCCCAAATAAAGGGTCACTCACACTTCTATCCATAATTATGATTTATATATTATTTTAAAATGTTTATGGGATAAAATAATATTTTTTATCTATTTTATTCATGGATAAAGATCAAAAAACTCATTTTGGGATTTAAGGTGCAGATAGGCCTACTAAGCATGACTAGGCCTAGAAGCCAAAAGGAGAATCATGGTCATTTCCACCTTGAGATGATATTTCCAAAATATTAAAAGAAAATTATAGGATGGTTATATATGTTTTAAATCTTTTTAATGGTAGATAATTTTTATGGGAAACCATTTTTGGCCCAAAGACAACTCAGACTTATACAAAATGTGAAAGCAAGCTCGATAGGAGAGATTTGGAAGCTCACATCTCTCTTGATGCTTTTCATGGGGGAAAAATAAGTTTATAGGAGTTATAATAGGTCATAAAAAACCTTTTTTTTTAATTTTTTTTTCAATTTTAATGTCCCATATTTATGAACAAATCCTAAGAGGTCAAAATAGGGTAAAACCCTCTTAAACCTTGCTAGTGACCTAATTGGAGAAATGAAGTTGGATAAATAATATAATGGAATATATTTCCCATAATTATTATTTTAGGTTCTATAATACTCTATCAAGGTCCCCCCATCCTATTGGACTATGTGGAATTGTATGGATGGGGTAAAAAATAGGGGTTTTCTTGACTGTTTTGTGCATTACGCAGGTTGTAGGAGGTTTCAAGAGATGAAAATCACATGGGAGGGAATTTTTTGGAATTAATATAACTCCCAATTTAAATTTAATTCCTTTTAATAAATTATAAGTGACTCAACTAATTTCTTTATCTCAGCTAGTCAAAATTGGCATAGTGACCAAACTAGTGAGAAGGGTGGAAAATTTCAAGCGAGTCGATTTAAGGTGTGTCTGATGCCTCTAAGGCCATGGAGGGTCTTTAAATGTGTCATAAACTCACTCACATGCATTTTCATATAAAATTTATACCTTTTTGGAGGTCAAGTGTGCAGGGTGAATGAAGGAAGAGTTTTTTGGACTATAGATGATGATGGCTCATTCCCAGATGATTCCAGATGACCAGGCCTACAACCAATGCATGGAGAGTCATTTATGAAATAATTACCATTAATTATAATAATAATAATACCTATCCATAATCATTTTTTTTGTTAAAATAGTTCAAAATCATGAATTTTGTTTTTTGAGATAGAATGAGGAGTTTCATACCACTTTTCATGAGTTTTATAACTTGGATGGACACTTATGCTTCCTAAAATTGCATGGTTTGTCCCACATCCTCTTTTCATTAAAAATTAACTTATTTTATCATATTTAAAATTTTAATTATGACTCTTATACTTATCTCTTCTCTTCTCTCTCTCTCAAGTTATATAAGAACTAGCCATTTTAGCCATTGTAACTTATGTTCCACCTGAGTATGGAAAAGCCCTACTCATTTGCATACCATTTGATCAATAATACTACTGATTTTTACATCTTCATGACTATTAATATATTTTTTACTTTAATTTTGTATCTTTCTTACTGAATACTATGGATTCCTTAGCATCTTATCTTATTCTTTCATCCTATTTGTAGTTGGAAAACTTCTTCTTACAAGGCATATGATGTGTTCTAGGAAGTGTCAAGGTTGAGTGAGTTATTCTATTCAATAGTTACATTCAAGTCCTATTTTATATTCCTCATAGCTTAAACATTCATACATAACCTCATAATATAACATTGATGTGAGAAGATGCAGATTGGAGAAGTGTATGTTTAGTTTGTCCCTTGTTCTCATATGTAACATGTAGATAGTTGGAAGTCATCATCTTATTTGGTGTATCACCTCCCTTAGGATAGTTTGATTTAATTTTTCTCTCTCCCTCCCCCCACAAAAAAAAATTTATGTGTATTTTTTATTCAAAGTGGTAAATCAAGGGAACTAGCCCTATCTAGAGATTCACCTCATCCTTAGGTTACCCACAAGCCTAGAGGTGTTTCAATTGTGCCACTTGGATGAGGAGAGATGAGACATCTCCTAAAATGATTAAAATACAAGTTAAAATAGTATTATATAATAATAATAATAATAATAATAATAATAATAATAATAATAATAATAAATTCACATTCATTTCCATCCCTTTTTATCTCCTTTTGATTCTCAAGTTTCACTTTTACCTCCATGCTTCTTAGGACTGTCTATGCTTCAATGGCTGCCTACCTACTTGTTATAGCCCTCAATGGAATTATTTTCATTTAATATGGAGTGTGGTAACCTATAAATATGTTTATATATACTTATTATCATATTATTAATCTTCCCAAACACTCTCATGAGATTTAAAACCCCCCACCAACCTGTAGACTTCAAAAAGGTCTCCTAGCTCCAATGGTGGCTACCACTTGACATGTGGGTGACTGTCACAAAAATTTTGATAATTAAAATCTAATTTAGACACAAAAAATATTTTTTATAGTTATAATTAATCATTAAAAACATATCCACCAATTTTCATACTTGTATCATGCATATTATTGCCTGTAGGTACTTTTTTCTCAAAATTAGCTTAAGTTGCCTCCTTTGGTTTTTTTACTTGAACTTGCCCTCAAGGAATTTTTTTATTTAAACCTTTAATTTTATCAAATAAATAGAGTATATTAAGTTAAAAAAATAATATTTCACTATTTTAAAACTTCTCCATGGCTTAAACTCCTTATTGGCACTCAAAACTAATAAAAGCTTCATTTGGTCTCTAATGGTTATCTTCTTGGCTGGGATCTGACTATGAAAGAATAGTGGGAAAATGCATCATATATATGACTATAAAAATATAATTTTAATATTTAATGGGTAATTTATAATATTCATACAAAATTTGATGTTTTTATTTGACTTATAGATGCCCCAAAAACCTTAAAACTCTCAAAAAAAGTCCACTAAGCATTGACTATGTTTGACAATAGGTGACTGTGCTAAAATAGTAAGAACTTGAACTAATAATTTTAACATTAAAATGGAATTATAAGATTTAAATTTTAAAAATTATTATTTTTATCAAAAATTAAGTCTTCATTCCACCATTAGATACCTCAAAATGACTAATTTCTCCAAGATAGGCTTCATGAGTTGACTATGTTTGAGGACTATGTGATAGATATGAATGCATATGTACCTCCTTCTCATCATACCTCACTCCATAATACTTATTTCAACATGGTTCATTAAACCTCATGTTTTTCATGAGATCTCTTCAATGTTCATAGTTCATGTTTACCTTTCTTTTTAAGTCAAGCTAGCAATCTTCAATTGTTAACATGTGTAAGCCTTGGAGTGTCTTGATTGATCGTAGGAGTTTGAGACTTATCCAAATCTCCATTATTTCTCATGAAACTCTAAATTTACTTAATTTAATTCACAAACCAACTTATAACCTTTGAACTCCATTCTCTTTTAAAAATAACCAACCTTGACCCTATTCCATTATCAGAGCCAAATGAGGGTGGCTATAGCTGAATATTTCTTTCTTGTTGTAGGTGGAGAATATATTTGAATCTTGAGGATGATTTAATATTTTTAAAAACTATCCCATATTGGTTTTCTATATATTGTCCTAATTAGTCTTTGAGAACCTCTTAAACAAGAAATCTATCCTCTTTTTATCATATAATCTTGAGTGTTCTAAGGTGATTCCCTTGGTTTTAGGTGATGATTGGGGGTATAGAAGTGATTGTATTCATTTACTTGTTGATTTAATACCTCAATATTCCTATTAATCATTAATTTAAACATGAAACGCATTAGAATACCACTTTATCTTAGCCTTTAATGCTTGGAGATAGGATTGTGTTCCTGTGAGAAGGCTATAGGTGGGGATCATGAGGTAAGTGATTATGTGTAACATTATTTTAACTTAAAATATTAATAAAAATATTGACACCATTTTAAGATACTACTCCATTATGGTAATATATATCCCTTTAGACCCCTGAACTCCCACCACTATCTCACATTACTTCTCATTCCACATCATCAAGATGAGTGTAGATGAACTTAAACCAATATTCTATGAGACAATATACTATATGTGTGTGTGTGTGTGTGTGTGTGTGGGTTGAGTTTTATATGATCCATATTTAATATCCAACCATCATCTTATAACTCCTCTATCATTCATTATTGCGTAGGATCCAACCTGACTTGTTCTCAAGGATTAACTTAGCATTGATTTCTTTAACATGTTTACTAGGTTATATAACTTTCATGCCAATTATATGGTTAATTAGATGTCATTTAAACTTGTTTCAATGCCTTTAGACTCTGATAATATCACACATTCCTCATACTTAGCACATCTCATTCTCTAGTCCATTCCACTAACTTCTTCATTCACTAGCCATTCTACACAAGCTCTTTTCCTAATTCAACATACCAAATCTCATTATAGGTTTAATGAAGAAAATATAACAAATTTTATGATATTTCATGATCATTTTAAACTTTCTAAAACCCTTTTAAGCCTTTTAATCTCATCTCATCATGCATTTTCACTCTTTACCCTCCTTAGAGCCACTAAGCCCTTGTAACACTTTTTTGAGGTTTTATTATTATTTTGAAGAGTTTATCCACATTTTTTAGGACCTAATACCATTTTACACCACACTATATCTCCTTAAAACCTTACATAAAATTTAAATGTCTCACTCCAAGCTTAGAAGGTACTTCCTTTGTTAGCATGCTTCTAATTAGGCCTCTTAAACCCTATCACACTTACCTAGACCTCAAATATATACTATACCTTATGGTATCAAACCAAAAACATATTATTCACTTTAAACATGATGAAATAGAATTGAATAAAAGTTTTTATTATTTTTCATTGGTTGAAAAATGAGATATAGATCTTTTTGGTTGAAAATCCTAGCTAGACCAAATGTGCAGGCCTGCAAAGGCTGAGAGCCTTCCAAAATCAATTTATTGAGTTTGGGGACTTTTAAATGGAACCACTAAAAATATAAAATTATATATTTACCTCCATTATCTATAAGTTATGTTATATACCTTGAACAACCTTAATTTTCACAAAACTAAGAAAAACTCAAAACTCTATACTCTCTTTACAAGACTGTGTTAGAAAAAGCAAGGTTTAAACTCCACTTATTTAGTTATAGATAATTCCACACAAAAATAATACCTATACAATTTATTTATTTCCCTCATCCATATTTATAAAAAAATTATATACCTTATTCAATCCAAACTATTTCTTATTCTTCACACAATCTTCTATTCCACTACTTTATCTTCATTGTTCATCTTCAAACCTTGAGCACAAGTCTCCTATAGATGAAAACCAATTCCTTTATTGGTTTTATATATTTTAATTTATGTCACCTTGGTTAAAAAACTTTAATTAATCTATTATCTTACATCAACAACCTTTAATCCACCTCAACTTCCTACCACTACCCGAGAAAAAAATGGTTATAGGACATCATTTTGACTGTGTTTAGGAGTTTACGCTTGTTCTTAGGCCTCAAATTAGTATCCTTTACATTTTATGATGTATTTATTCAAAATTAAACACATTTTAACTTATTAAAGAAACCTTTTTTATCCATAAACTTACAATATATAATAGTCATCTCCTTCCCACCTAACATAACCTCATGATGACAAACTTGAGAGAGCTCATTGTATGTGCTCATTGAGGTCCTTGATTGTGTTAAATATAAATTTTTACACAAATATAATTATATATATTTAATTATACACTTTATTCCTTAATAAATACCCCATATTACATCTTGAAACTTATGGCCAAACTTACCTACATACCATTATTTGAGCTAAACCATGGCTATAGGTGGGCATTCTTAAGGTAAATGATTGTAGCTTTGTTTGATAGATTTATTCATTATATATGACCTGTTTAAAATTATTATTATTATTATTATGGTATTATATTAAGGATATTAAACTCTTTCATTGATCATTATGCCTTCATTTCCTCTTTGCTAACTTGAAGATAGGCCTGCTCTCTTGAGAAGGTTGTAGGTGTTGATTGCCTATGTGTTATGACTATGTTAAATTTTTAAGATTCTTGGAGACTTGGAAAAGGTTAAAATATAGTCATTAATATTTAAAAAATTTAAAATATCTTTGAAAATTATAATACCTCACTTTAAGGTTAAACCTCTTTGCAAGTCTCTTTCATAGCTCTGCCCACTTCATTTTCTTATGACTATGTTCTACTAGTTGTAGGTCATGATTTTGACTATGTTTTGGAGTGCCTCATTAATTCAATTGGTTTAAAAGTTATTGGTTTAAAATTTACCTAGATTATCCTCCAATTTTTTTGACATCAATACCTCCCATCACTATCACTTATTTTTAGGCCATATATAATCCAAGACAAACATTTTCATCTTCCTCATACCCTACAAGCTACTGTATAGACTGTGGCAAGGTAAAACATGATGTGAGAAGTGTTGAAGCCTTGAGGAATATTCATGATGTGAATGAGAGTTTAGACTTGTTTCATTAACCTTATATACCTCCTCTAATCACCAAGACCTTGGTTTTCAAAATATTTATTTACCATTGTCATGCTTAAAAACATTTTTTACACTCAGCTATAGGTGATGATTTTCTCCATTATAGGAGTTAAGAGGCTAATATTTGACTTGAACATTTATTAAATCTCTATATATCCCTTCCCTACTCTAATTTTATTTGAAATCCTTGAATTGGGTTTCCAAATTGATTGAGTGGAGAAGAAACCAAGAAAGTTCAATTACCTTAAACTTCACAAAATAACCTTAACAAATGCTAACAAGAGGAAACCAAGTTGTTTTATCTCTATAACCCTAACTAATAAGATTGATTTCTCATTAGAATGGAATTAGTCCTTCATGACTTATTGAATAGTCCTTCAATTTAGGTCATTGAACCTCTATGATATGGATCTCCATGACCAATAAAGATTGTATACACATAATATTTTCAATCTTTTATTGATTACTAAAATTTGAATCTTGTAGGAACCCATCGAGTCTTAATATCTCTGATTGAATGCCTTAAGGGGTGCACTAGGAAAGGGGTGGGAAGACCATTGGTGATTCATAATATGTTTACCCCTTTTGCCACATGTTATCTACACACTTGTCTCCTAAAATGATTTACCCTAAGCTTGCTCTTCTCAGTTGAACCCATTCCAAAAAATTTACACACTTTATCCTCCTTTTCCTTACCTAAATCCCATTTTTTTAGTCAGATATATAAGATCAACTGGGTTAACCCTATACAGTTTAAGTTATTTTCATTTATGAGCTATTTTAACCTTTGGCTGACCTAGTGAATTATTATCTAGAATTGTATAGGGTCAACTAGGTTGACCCTATTGGTCAATATTTTTGGAAGGATTTAGAGTAATATCCACCTATATATACAATTTTTATTTCCCCCCATTTGATAATAAATAATAGAATAAGAAGTAAAGGTAAATGAACATTTGTTTATTGACCATTCTACTTTAGAAGTAAAGCTTAGGGTTCCATACTTTCTTTGGAGATACCTATCTTTTCTTGTGGAGAAGTATTTTGGATACATTGATAGGTTATGTATCCTAGAGATAATTTATCCTTGTCATCCTCACATACCACAATAATTTATTTTGAATCACCTTGTCTAAGGGAGAGATTGAGGCTCAATGGGTTTGTCTTCAAGGTAAGTATTCTAACTTTATTTCTCCTTAGTAAGAATAGATAAATAATACAATTGTGATTCTCTTCCATGTATTAGAATTTTTTATACATTGATGTGAGTATATGTATTCTATGTATGTTTATTTTTATGTTTTATTTCTAATCCCCACTTTGTGCCATAATCTTTGGTGAGCACTAGATTAGATTTACTTTCTTATTAGTAGAATAGGTGAAATATTAAAACATATGACCCCCTTAGGGTTATTGCATGATTATGTTATAATAGAGCTTTGGAACCCTCCTTAGCATATTTTATTATGATAAGTGACCCCCTAATCAGGTCTAGCAGATCCCCATATTGGTCATGTTCTTGGTTAACAAATGTATTCCCAATCAGAAGTGTAGGTATGCTCTATCTTCTGGATCCAATCCAGGATTGATTTATAAACATGATACATCTATGATTTCATACATTCTTTTGAAACCAATTTGAACTAACCCTCATATGATTTATTCACTTATTTCATTCTTTTATCATTATTTTTATCATATATTTGTCATACTAGGTTGACTATATCAACCTAGTTCTAATTTTTGTACATAGTTTTTTAGGTATATGCTACTAGATCGACTCAGTCAAACCAATACAAATTTCCATATTTTTTTAAATTAAGTTCAACATACTAGGTCAACCTGATCGACCCTGTACATTTTTAGACATCAGGTTCAGCATACTAGGTTTACCTAGTCAACCTAGTACACTTTCAGACATCCAGTCTAGACTACCAGGTCAACCCAATTGACCTTATATAGTTCAAGCACTCAATAATAGGCTCCTAAAAATATATATTAACACAATATACCCTATTAATAGGATTTTAAAACATTTATTAAGGTAATTTGATAGAAATCTCACTTCTATGCATCTTCAAAATCACTAAGGTTCCTTTCTATCCTTTCTTTCTTTCCTTATAGCCTTACCTTTCATAGTTTGTAGTCTTTAAAACTACCCTTTTACAGTCAAATAGTTTAAACCTATCAACCCAATTCTATAGTCTATGTGTTTTCATGATAACTATATTGACTTTATCGACCCTATTCATTTTTAGACCTTGTTTTTGTAGTATAGAGGTGACATTGTCAACCCTATTTTTATTTTGTGCATACACTATCAATTGTATCGACATTGTACCATGTTTAAAAGTTATAATTAACCATTATATTATAGTAATTAGCTCACACTTTCATTCCTTATTGATTGCATGCTTAGAATAGATCACACAGTCTAATTAGGTGGTTTTCAATTTACCATTTAGTTTCACTATTTTATATTTTATGCACACATGACCAAATCACAATATATTAACAATAAATTTAACAATTGTCTACCCAAGGCTAACCTACTTGGACTTCATCACCAAGGGTGAATTCAACTTGGTTTTCTATCCAATTATAAACATGTGGTTAATGGTATATTCTAGCTAAGCACCTGACACCCTTGTCATTGTGGTGTGTGAAGTGAGGGGGTAGGCCCCAATACCAAGCCTATACCATTGCCAATATAGATCCCTTTCATCCCAAACTTCTTGAAACTATCCTTAGATTAATTTCTAGTTCCTTACTTATATCCAACATCCCATCATATTTAAAATCATATTCTAATAATTTAACAAACATTTAGGTTGACCAAATAGTTATCTTTACTTTCCAAGTTGATTACATGCTCTTTGCTCAATTGTATTTTGTATTACAAAAACTTGCATTAACTAGCATTGATGCAAGGATTTGTGTTTTTTTCCTTAATTAGATCAATCTCATTGATCTAATTGATTGTTTATTTCCTTTTAGTTTTTACTTTTAAAATTAATTGAAAAATTATTCTTAGTACACAATCATTTTAGTCAACATAGTCTATTTTAGGCTTTCTAATTTTTCTTTTTTGTTGTACTAGGTTGACCCAATCGACCCTATACACTTTTTTAGCCTTTGTCTATTGTACTGGATCAATCAAGTTGACCCTATAATATTTTTAGACCCTATTTTCTATGCTAGGTTGACCCAATTGACCATATACTATTTCTACCACTTCTTGTTTTCTTGATTTTACATTTTTCTTACCTAATTTAAATTCTTTTCCTTTATCATGAATTTTTTGTTTGAAGACAACACTAAGTTAAATTAGACAAACATGATGCATTTTACCAACCCTCATAGGGTCTCCCATATGCAAAGTAGGTGTCCTCTCCTAGATGAGAGTAATGTTCACATATCCACTCACATAATGAACTATAGGACCCCTTCTAATACCTCTTTGTAGGGTAATCCTCTTTTCTCCCTAAAATACCAACCTAAATTAGATTCCACCCCCCAAAATACTCTTCTTTATCTCTAAATTTCCTCAACATTGAGGAAAATATCCCTCTACTATTTATCATCTCATGATTAGTGTTCAATTTGAAGAGCCTCATTCACCTACTCCTACATTATCAAATAGATTTGGAGGTAACACTTTCTTTGATTCTCAACTTCTTCCCTTGATTATGAACCATTATCATACCATGACCTCTTATTCTATAACTTCTTCTACCTCCATACCTAGCATCTCCACTATCATGTCAAGTTCTACATCTAGTGGGCCTCTCATAAGATCCACTATCCTTTATCCTTCTACTAGTGAATTATTTTCTACCCAAGGTAATCATGCTTCTAGTGATTCTTCTTCTCATCCCTTCACTAGTCCATCTTTTGATTCACAAGAAAAAATTTCCACTAGTGCCTCTCATTCTCATGGTTCCTCTCAATCTCCTATCAACACTAATAGTGGTACCCAAGCCACTCATACCAATTCTTATGCTTCAATTAATGTTAACAATCTCGATCAAACCCAACAACTTTTATTAAAAACACTCAATCAAATGAATACCTTTTAAGCTCATGATAAAAATCAAATGCTAAGAATGCAAAATCACCATCTACATCTTCAAAATCATCCTCAACCAATGTCTTGATGCACACATAACCAAATTGTTCCCCCTCCTCCTCTTGGATATTCCCAAGGCAATCTCATCCTTCCACCTCCTTTGGTTAACAAAACCATTAAGCATCATTAAAATGATCATCTTACCACTCAAATTGCTAATATTGATATAGGAGGTATCACCCTTAAAATTTCTTATAATGTATCAATTGATCCTACCCTCCATCTTAAAATATTTGGAAATATTTATAAGTATTGGGTCAAATTAAACACATTTGTCACTACCAATATCTTAGCCAAAACCCTTACTAGTGATGTTTTAGATTGGTACAATCAACTTAGAACTCATTCCATTACTAGTTTTGAGGATTTAGTGAATACTTTAGTTTAAGAATTCCAAACTAGTGATCTTTCCAAAAACACTTTGTCCCACTTCATAAATTGTAAGCAACTTGAAAATGAAACTTCTCAAGATTTTGTTAAAAGATAGAAAACTTTGTCAAACAAGTGTGAAAATAACATGGCTAATGATAACATTTTCCATCTCTTCACTAATGCTTTTTTTCCCAAGTTACAATATGGGGTCCACACTTTCTCTCCACATAATTTAGAGGATGTTATTGACCAAGCTAAACATCAAGATTTCCTTATGCATCAATTTGGGCCACCTCAACCTTCTATAGGTCCTCATCTCTTAAATTAAGAACAAAAATGATAATGCTATCAATGATGGTGTCATAGAATCTTATGACACCATTCATTCTATTCAATCTATCATTCCTAACCAATCTTCAAAACCAGCTCCCCCTTCTTAACAATATACCAATCCTCATTTTTCTTCACCAAATAACATTAATGTTCACAAACATCTATCCTCAACTAAATTACTCAAGTTTCTACCTAGGCCTCTTCCAAGAGAACTTAATCCTACTCATCCTTTGAAATATTGG
This sequence comes from Torreya grandis, assembly GCA_037957365.1. Lineage (NCBI taxonomy): Eukaryota > Viridiplantae > Streptophyta > Pinopsida > Cupressales > Taxaceae > Torreya > Torreya grandis. The sequence continues at coordinate 1,090,415 of JARHVA010004372.1, read as the reverse complement.
TATGATATTAACAAGTTTTGTTGGTTTCATATTGGTTGGGGTCATTCTCATGAAACATGTAGTCAGATCCATAATTTAGCTATGGATTTTCTTTTTGGTCCTAATTTTGATCATGATTCTATCATTCAAAAGCTTTAACAAGCCTATTACATTGATTTTAAGGCTCATAAATCACATACTAAATCTCAAGACTTAAATCAAGCCAATGCTCATTTGGTTATCTACAAATACCTTCTTCCTAATCACCAACCTAATCAAGACACCCAAGATAAGCCCACCCCTTCCACCAATAATGTAAAAAGTCTTATTGACCCAACTCCTAAAGATAATTTGGTTAACATAACTAATATGTAAAGGGTGGTTTATTTTATTGACACTCAAACTAACTACACTACCTCATTATCTCAAACATATTATGTTATCCAAGATTATTCTCTAACTCATTTACATGAGTTGGGGTAAGATGACCTTATAACCTTTGACGATCTGATTCCTAATTCTCCCTTGGATAACACTTACCATTCTATTTCTACCATTCCTCCATTTTCTAACACTAATGATAATTAAGCTTCTACTAACACTTCTTATACTAACTCTCAAAACCAACTTAAACCAACTATTTCATCTTCATAATACAATTTACAAACTTGTTCTAAACCTTCTCCTTCTTATCAACAAAAATTCCAATGCACTTAGGCTCCTCCTTTCAAGGACCTTCTTAATCATTATGCACCTATATCTAACAACATTCTTATGGGTTATGAGGAATGGGATCCCATTATGGATCTCACTAATCTCCCATCTCAAATTACATTCCTTGAGCTTATAAGGACTTCTCTACATCATATAAATTATCTTATACAACTATTATTCAAAATGAAAATCCCTCATCCTCCCCTAGAAAGATGTTAAGTAGCCTTATCTAGATCTAAGGATATCATATTAAAATAATGTGAAGAGATGTCCATTCATGTTGATGAAATAATCAAAACTTCTCTTTCTTTAAAATTTTCTATAGCCTTTATGATTCTCGATGAGATTTTTATTTATTTGGATGATCCTCCTTTATTTATTAGTGTGTAAATAGGTGATATCAAAATAAAACATACATTGATTGATGAGGGTTCTAGCACTTGTGTTGCCTCTCTTGATTTCATTAAGACCCTTGGACTTTTATAATGTAATCTCAAGTCCATACATAGCACATGTTAGGGATATGATAGAAGGCAAATGCCTCCGTTATGTTGTGTGTAGCTTCCCATTACCATCCCACCTTTCTCTATCCATTTGAAGGTGATGATATTTAATTTTCATCTCTCTTATAACATCTTTCTTGGTAGGCTATGGCCTTACTGTATGAGAAAAGTTAATTTTTTCACATGCCAATGCATTAAATTCCCTCATAATGGAGCCATTTATAGGATTTAGGGTGACACTAACCCTTGAAATTTTTAACAATTCCAAAACTTTAGTGTCTTAAATATTATCACTCTTGAAAATTTACCTAATGTTCCATTCCATGAGTTTTAACACTTAAATTTACTCATAAATTCAACTCGAGGTTATAATGGGCATCCTGAACTCATTGGGAATAATCCTCCTAACCTCTTATATCTTAATGTCGATGAGCATGATGAGATCAACCTAAAGATTAAAAATTCTGATCTCTCACCTCATCTCATCTTGTATCTTCCTACCTCTTTATAGCCTCATTCTTACAAACTACCTTGTGATGACACTCTCATTATCTTAACCAAGGCCTGACATTCTATTCACCACACTTCCTCAGATGACAAGGTCATCCCTACTTGCATCATTGATCTTCACACACCATATTATGATGATGATTATTTTTTGGATGATCCATTCTTAGGCAGTCTTGTCCAAGCCCATAATGCCAAAATTGTCCATTATCATTCTTCTTTGTTTGAGTCTTTTGTCTATCTTCCCATTTTCCCTCATTTATAGTTCTTAAGTTTAGTATTTTTCCTCTTTATCATAGGTTAGATATGGAGTCAACACCTATAGTTTCTTAGGAGCATCTTAGGAGTATGATCATGGATCATGATATTATTGGGCCTTACCACTTTTCTAGGTACCATGACCATCATAGTTGGTTTACCCCTGAGATGAGTGTGACCCTTCTTAGGCATTCTGTAGGTCCCACCCCTCTTACAATGGAACCTTCTTCAGAACCCATTATTTTTCCTTCTATAGTTGATCACATTATTTCTCCCACTATAGTTGAACATGTTCTTGCTTCTGTTGTTATTGATCCTACCCCTGCTTTAGATCTCATTGCTCTTTTCATTGAGCCTAGTTCCATTCTTTCCCCACCACCACCATCCCTTAGTGATGGTTTTCTTCCTTTGCCTTAGATGAATTTGTTACCCACCAATGGGCTAATGAGTCTTCTCTAGCTCCTTTCACTCCTATTACACCTCCTCCCATGAGTGCTTCTAATAAGACCACTCATCAGTATATCTATTGCTTACATGGAATAGATAATCATTCATCCACCCATTATCTTAAGCTATACCAATATATTGATAATATTAATCCTTCTTCCCTTTGGTCCTCAGATAAAACCATGCCTCTCCAAAAGGTTCTACCTAAATATATACTTAAGTATGGTGAGGTGTACTATTTATGTCACCAATGTGGTACCCATCACACCGATCATTGCCACATCCTTCAACAATACCTTAAGGATCACCTTATAGTTATTCCCAGACATTTTACCATTCTTCCCACAAGAAGTATCCTCCTTCTTCTCCCATGGATCCACCTACTATGGTTCCATCCCCTCTTGTGGTCCCTTCATCACCTTTTGTGCCTCCACCCATGACTGCTTCACTTGTGAATCTTCCTTCACCCATGGATCTTCCTTCAGCCATGGATCCTTCTCTACTAGTGATTCCTGCATCTATTATAGAGCCTACTTCCATACATTCTCCTGAGTATCCATTTCTTGATTTCTCTCCTCATCATGATCCATCTATAATTCCTAATTTTTTTGTGGAAGAGATTAGATGAGAGGTATTTTCCCAATTCTCACTCAAGATAGTCGAGACATTAGCAGCATTTCATGTCTAGATTCATAGAGATCTATCTAATGTTTTGGATAATGTGCTTAGGTATATTTATCAATATTTTTGATCACATAAATGATGCATTTAAATTTATATTTATATTGGACATGTGTTCCAATCTTATCTTTATCTATCTATTATATCATTTGAAATTGTGTCAACTTTTTATTTTTATTACACGGTGATTCTACTTTTATAATCTATACTACTCATACTTCCATTTATGTTTTATATATCTTTATTTATCATTTCTCTCTTTTTCCTTCTTCCTTTATTTCACATTGCTTTCTTGTGTCTTTATTATTGTTTTCTTTCTTATCTCTATTTTTCATGGATAATTATCATTGTGACATGGTTATACAAACTTGGTTCCCTTTAGTCATTTCCTATTACCATGTGATCAATTAGAAAATAATTCATCTCATTATACTTTCCTTATATCAATCCACTTTTGATCTCCTTATTCCCTTTCTTCCAATTTTTTTCAAACTATGTATATACATGGTTGAGATTTGAGATCACATTTTGGTTCATTGTTAAGCCTAAGTGTCCTAGTCAATCTTGTTTTTTGTTATTTATCTTCCTTTAACCTAAGCCTATAACTCATTCATGTGTATCACTCTATCTCTTATAATTGGTCATTCCAAGTCCATATGGAAGAGGAATCATGAAAGCCATTAAAACATACAATATCCAAATAATTTAAATAAAAGGCAATGATAAAAAAGGCAAGAATATTATTAAAAGTCAAATCACACTAAAAGACATGATTCAAAACACATATCCTTTTTCTATTTGAATCTAAAACTATATAGTTGGCCTCATGGTAGAGCTGAGGTCCTTTGGGGTGTGGTAGGCTAGTAGATTAGTGCTACCTAATTTCTCACACAAGTACCTAATCTTTATAGTAGACTGATGGATTTGTAAGGGGTCCTAAGGAATGGGGAACACATCGTAAGAAGGTAAGTCCATTTTAATTTTTTTTTACCAATATACCCTCATGAGTTGATCTTATTAGCACTTATTTTTGCCTACAAAACTTTGTGTCTATAGTGAATAGGTTTCCTTTGTACATTGATGGTCACTAGTCACTTAGTATTTTCTCATGTCCTTAGTATACCTCTTATCTCCTAAGGTCTTCTCATAAGACACCTATAATATTATTTTTACACTCCTTTTTTCATGCCCTAAATTCCTCATATTTCCTCTTGAGAAATATGTTTTTGTTCACTTATCACTCCCCTTAGAGATTCTATTTGTGAGTTGTTTTGTAAGACCATGGATAGAACATGGCCATCCTCACAAATTACCACATTATACCTTCCTATTACCCATATCCTTTATTTACCTAATTTTCACATTTATTTCACCCTTAGGGATTCCATTTATGAGTTGCAATATATGACCATTGATAGGACCTAACCCTCCTAACAAAATTTTCCAATAATCCAAGTCACAATCAAAATTACATGTGTCAAATACAAGATAAGATTTGATTGATTATGAAGTTACACATAATTTGACATGCTTCCCAAATTGATTTAGTATGTTTTATGCTAACTTATTTTCTCTTTCGCTCTTATTTTCCTATTCTCCAAGTGCATGTAAAAATATAACCATTTCTTGAATTTTTCATACTTCCTAGCTTGAATTAGTGTGATAAATTTAAGACCAATTTTTAGCTAATTTTTTTTTATCTTATACTTCCCAACATGATATATTATAATCAAACGACTTAATTTATTTTTTTTATACCATTTGTTTTTTTTACATACTTCCATTTTATTACATTATTTTTATACTTCTCAACATGATTTAGTGTGATTTTACTTGTTTTAATTTGGTGTCAATTTTTTATTTGGTTTAAAAACAAATTCATTTTTACCATCTTATTTACCACCCCTTTGGTTCTGTATACTTAGTCATTTTCTTGTTATTACACATTTCCCAACTTGAAATAGTCTGTAGTACATTTTATTTGATTGATTACATTTTACCAAGTCCTTTTTGCCTGTTTCTTTTTAACCATGCATGTATTCTACATAATTATAGAAAAGAAACCACACCTCATATACTTCCTATAACGTATAAAATAAATAGATAAATACATGTGCTAGAAATAAATATATCTAAAGCATCAACAACCACAACCATAATGATAACACATAAAACTAATATCCCAAATGCTAAAATAATCCATATATATATATATATATATATATATATATATATATATATATCATAAGTTTTGATACAACAATACAATCATATATAATGCTCTAGCTCTATGCCTAGGCCCCATCTTGTTTATCTCATGTCCTAGCCATGTTGCCTATAGATGCCTTGGTTTGACCCCTTCAAATAGAATGATGTAATGAGACCATCTAAGATCTTAGTCCTAAAAACTTAGCCCTGTAGATGAGCTACTTAATCTTGTACCTGTACCAACTAGGCTAAGGTTTCCAAATGTGTTACTCTCTCATGCTCTTATATTTCTTTATCCTAGGTATGTGAATGTATCATTTGTGTCACTATAGGCAGATGTGCATCCCTCTCCTTAGCTAGGGCCTACCATAATTATGTCTTTCCTGCACCCATATTTTCTAATGGCTATACCCTCTTTATATTCTTGTATCTACCTCACTACCTCTCTAGCTAGTCTAAGCTAGCTCACCTGAGCTAGGCCAGATGGTACCCTAGGGTCCTCTAGTGTAGTGGGGTCATATGGCATTAGTGTCTCATCTAGGACATCATGGACTACCTCCCTCATAAGGGACCCCCATTTAATCTCCTCATTCTCTACCACACCTACAAAAAACAAACTAGATAGATGTTAGTTAGATCATTTTCATATATCAAAATCTATCTATCTCTAGTATATTTCAAAATAAACCTAAGAAACATTCTGATCATCTTTTTTTACCTATTATTGTATCAGCCACTATGGTCTCACCATCCATGTGACCTCTAAGCATAGTATCCCAATTTGCATGGCCTCTAATAACCTCCTCTATCAGTCACCTCCTAAATTTAAATCCTATAGTCATAGCTTGAGTCCATCATAGCCTATGCCTAAGTGACCTCTCTACACTTGAACTCTACCCTAGCTCACCTGCTAAGTTATCTAAGATATCTATGATCTCCACTATCTCCTAGTACCTCCATTGACACCATGTCCTTAGTGATCATTATTCATCCTAATTTGGAGCTAGTGGTAGTACCTCTGATGCTCCTACCTCTGCACTTATCTCCTCTTGCTCTACTACCTATCATGCTCAACTAGTTTATGGTCTCTCATGACATGGCCTGAGCATTATCCTTTCCATTGGTGGCCCTAACCCTCCCCTCCCCCATGGCTCTCTAACATGTTGGGCCTAAACCATAGGAACCACTATTAGTGCTACTAAGTGAGGTAATCCCATCTTCCCTAGTACTCATGCCAATGGATGTGGCTCTATCCATCAAGTATAATGTCATGTCACCTCCATCTATGATAAATCTAGTATAACTATGTCCTAACATAGACATATAGTCATTATTTACCCATAAGGATACCATAATATATTTTCCCATATTACTATCTACAATGTTAGCACATGGGGCATGACCCACACTACTTGGTCCTATCTCCATCTCAATACCCAAGGTGACCTATCATTGACTACATGGGGTAACCTAATCAGTTGATATATGGAAAACCTCTCATAGATCCATGTCATTAATAATATGATCAATCCAATAGACTTTTTCCCTCTCACCATCACTCCATATGTATCATGTATGAATTAGACCCAAATGATAGACCCTAGATCATATAGTACTCTCTCCTTTAGTATCATCTAGTTCAAGGATATCACAAATAGTGATACCTTACCATTTGACTTATGGCACACCACTCATGATATCACAAGTCTTATCATATAATTTCAAATATATGTAACCTATGCGGTATACACATCAAACATACTCACTCTCTAGCTTGAGTATATCATCTCTGAGCCTATACCCCATATGACTAAGGCTCTCCTCTCCTCATCACTATCTGGTATCCTAGTCATAATAGGTATCCCTACTATTGGTAATCCTTAGATTGCATGTACATCCTTCAGGGTGATAGACACCTCTATTATATCCCCATCCACCTCCCACTTGAAGGTGTTATTCAACTATTCCCACCACCCCAGGAACATGACTAACGAATCCGAACTCAAGGGTATCCTACACATCTCTACTATGCCACCTAAGCCTACAAAGAATAGTAGCACATTATATCCTATCATTAGATACTCTAGTAAATCTAGTAGCCATGATATATCTACTAATCACTATAATTTATGTCATCCCTATAATCAAGAAACAACAAAAGATGTATTATATCCTCCATGTCATGTATAGTCAAAATACATTCTTTTTAAAATTTTAATCAAAAACAAGCCTAAACCACTTTAATTTACTCATTTTAACCTATTTTTAGCCTACCCACCCATTTTTTCCCTCAGTTGGTCATTATGGGTCATTATAGCACTCTTTCAACCACTTACACATCTTTTCATATTATTCTAGTTTGGTCAACCTAATTTGACCAAACTTTCCCTATTTTGACATGGTTGACTTAAAAATATAAGTTAACCCTCTTATTCCCCCTAGTAATACATTATCATTTTAGAATTTTTGAATTAATTGGAAAACTATACTATGTTGGTAGTCTACAAAATGCATAGGGTCGACACATACCTACTGGGTTGGTAGTGGGGATTTTGCTTATTTTTAGCCTTCTAGGTTGATTGGGTCAACCTAGTTATTTTTCACTACTGACCCCTTACATTTTATAGAAAAAGTGCCTTCTAGAAATTATTTTCCCAAACCATTCAAACCCATTTCTCTAAACATATTTTCCTACCCATAGTATGTGATTTGGTTTCATTTAGACCAAAAATTACAAATTTCTAAAAATGCACTTAAAACACTAAAATATTTAAAAACTAGCTAGCAATTCTCAGTTACCTACCTATAATGCACCTGTTACTACCTCTAGAGGTCCCTCTCACCTAGCTTATCATCTCCTCACCATCCTAGCTTGTTTGGTCTCTCAGATCTCTTTTTCTCTTCTTCAAAGTCAAAAATAATAAATGATTTTCATTTCAACCTATTTAAAAACACTTTTCAAAATATAAATCTTTCAATTATTTTTTGACAGATTCCTTGTCTTGCCTCTATCTTTGTTTTTACTCATCTATTTTTCAAACCATAAAATTTTATGGATTCATCATTACATAATGAATATTTTCCACTATCATATGCCTATATTCTAAAAAATTCAATTTTTTGTTATGTTTTGCACTAACTTCTACAGGTTCACCTAGTGTTCTTCACATTAAACACCTTCATTTCTCTTGGAGTCTATTTTTTTATATAAAACACTACGGTAGGTAAACATATGTGTTTTTCAATTATGTCCTTTAATTTATCTTGTTTTTTTCTTACTACACTTTACTTAGCATCAGTGTTATGTGTTAGTTTGTTCTATTTCTCAAAGCACCATCCTAAGTTTCACTCACATGACACGTGATGATCTTTGGGTGGGGAATATGTATACACATAATATTTTCAAAATTTTATCAATTATTGACACTTTGTATCTTGCAAGAACCTATCGAGTCTCAATCTCTCTGAGTGCATGCCTTAAGTGGTGCACCAAGAAAGGGGTGGGCAAACCATTGGTGTTTTGTAATATTGGTGTCCCTTTTTCCATATGTTATCTACACACTTTTCTCCTAAAACCATTCACCCTAAGCTTTATCTTCTCAATTAAACCCATTATATACTTTTTACAAACTTTATCCTCCTTTTCCTTACCTAAATCCCATTTTGTTAGTCAGTTATATAGGGTCGACTGGGTCAACCCTATGCAGTTTTGGGTTATTTTCACTTAGGATCTATTTTGACCTTTGGCCAACCTAGCTTGTGACTGAGTGAATTATTATCTAAAATTATATAGGGTCAACCAGGTTGACCTTGTCAGCTAACATTTTTAAAAGGATCTAGGGTAAGATCCACCTATATATACAAGTTCATTTCCCACTATTTGATAAGAAAGAAGTGAATAAGAAATAAGTGTAAATGAACATCTACTTATTGACCATTCTACTTGAGAATTAAATCTTTGGTTTCCATACTTTATTTGGAGATATAGATCTTATAGTATGGAGAAGTATTTTAAATGCATTGATAGGTTGTGTATCCTAGAGCTGATTTTTCCTTATCATCCTTACATACCAAAACAATATCTTGTGAAGTGCCTTGGCCAAGGGAGAGATTAAGGTTTGATGGGTTCATCTTCAAGGTAATTATTCCTAACATTATTTCTCCTTTGTAATAGTAGATAGATAATGCAGTTGTGCTTCTCTTCCATGCATTAGAATTTTGTGTACATTAACATGAATATATATCTTCTATGCATGTTTAGTTTTTGTTTTATCTTTAACCTCCACTTTGTGCCACAAGCGTTGGTAACCACTAGATTAAATTTACTTTATTATTATTAGCATATGTAAAATATTAAAACATAGGACCCCTTTAGGATTACTACATGATTGTGTTAGACTAAAGGCTTTGGAACCCTCCTTAGCATAGTGTATTATGATAAGTGACCCCCTAATTGGGTCTAGCAGATCCCCATATTGGTCATGCTCTTACTTAACAAATGTATTCCAAATTATAGGTGTAGGTATGCTCTATATTCTCTACATGATGCATTTATGATTGCATACAAATATCATCTATATCTTGTAGTGAAGTTTAGACTATTGTGTTGGGACCAACATACCCCCCTTTTTGAAAGGTGAAAATTGGGGACCCTTGAGAAGTCTTTATGCCCAAGTTTTGAATTATCTAAACATTGAAGTATTTAATAAAATTTGAAGATCATCCACTCTATTAAGGAGCATGCTTGTGTGATTTAATCCTCTTATTTTAGACTAATCTTTCTAGCAAGGTTATGTGAGTCATTTTGAAGCTTCCATGAAAGATTTAGGGATATGTGTTCAAAAACCCTAGGTGGCCCTTGATTCAAATTTAAATACCAAAAGGATCCAAGATGGTGGGAACCTATTTAAAAGAGGCTATAAATAAGGGATTTTTGTGGTTTTAAGTCATTTTTTCATAACATAACTCAAACTCTTCTTTGTTTATTTCCCCTTTCTCTTCCTAAGTTCCTCAAGTCTAATTTAACATGGTTCCATGATGTCCCTTTTTACATTTCCTAACTTATCCTAGGTCATTAATACTAAGGCCTTGATAATTATCTTGACCTTAGCATTAATTCCTTATACTAAGTGCTTTTATTTGTCCTTAGGTCTAGTAGTTTTCTCCCTTGCTCTTTATAAGATCCTAAGATTGACACTTGCTCATTGGATTTGATCAAATGGAGTGTCTTAACTAAAAGGCTTTATCTTAAACAATATGCACCATGATAGATCAATGTTAATCATTCTCTCACTATATTTGATCCAATAGCATGAGTTATGAGAGGAAAAGTCAAAAAGAGCATAAGGCCTCAAGCACCAGACATGTGGTGACTTAAAGATTGAAAGGAAGAAATAAAGGGGCCCACCTAATAAAGGCATCTAATTAATGACCAAACCCCCTATATGGATCAACATCTATCACTAGCTCATTAGATTTGATCCAATAGCATGAGGCTCAAGTGTAATTTTTAAAGGCATCTCAGGATCCCAAGAATAATGCATGTCACATTTTCATTTGAGCCATGATTAGCCAAGAAATCAATGGTAATGGCTCACTCATTAGATTTGATCCAATGATGTGAAAGGCCCAATAATTTTCAAAGTTCCACAAGCTCAACACATGGCTAGTACTTGACCAAGGTGATAATTGATAAGAGATATTCAATATGGGAAAATTCTATGAAGATGTTATGTGTCATGACCACAAACCAGGAGATTAATAGACTAATAAAAGCTAAGTACTTAGATTCAGATCGATGGATCACGCTTTCTTTATATATTTGATCTAATTATGTGAAATAAAAATAATCTTTTAAAATTCAATGGCTAATTTCCAAAAGACACTTATGAAAATTACTATAAAAAGCCCAGAATGATGCCACATGGACTCCATGTAAGCATAAAAGGTCAAAATCAAAGATCTTCTAAACTCATAAATGCAAGGGTATAAAGCAAAAGGGTCTCCATCAAATCCAAAACATGTATGAATTTAAAAATTGAATATCTCCTAACATTAAAGATCTAAACCCTAAACCCTCTATAAAAATACCTAAATTAGTTCAATCAATTATAGTTCAATCAAGGTAACATAATTGTGCTCTTGAGAACAAGTGCTATAATAAAAACCCTTGGCAATCTAGTATAGGATATTCAATAACATCAAAAATAGTTGCTTTTAAATATCAATTAATGATTGAGGCCAATCTTTATCTAACCTATAACAATGAAGGAATAATTTTCAAGGATACAGAGCTAGACTTGGTAGCCTTGAACATCAATGGAGTGAGGAATTGGTCTGAATTGTTTTTCCTGATAGATGAGTTGCAGCCTATCTCCCAAGAAGAAAAGAGGAACACCACAAAAAATCAAAGGTAAAATGACTTGGTTGAAATTCAAATGGTCGGTATCCACCATGTTATGGAAAAATTAGAGGTAATGCATTACATTAATGTCCTTATACCAATAGTTATTGATTATAGGATAGATGGGGAAAGGATCATTCAAGAGGGTAGTTCCAAAAAGGTGTCATACATCTCTCTTATGGCCCTTAAAACCTATTACAAGCTCATTTTACCCCATCTCAACCTCTCTAACATGAGGAATTGGGTTAATACCCAAGAGCTTGATTTATTCCTCACACCTTGGTTAATCTAAGGACCCCATGTTTTTAAAACCCTAGATGGCATGATTCCCATTTTCCAATTTAAGGAAGTAATTATAATAGACATGACCCTACTAAATCGAGCCTTTGGTGCCCCTTCCACCACATATGTAAATAAAATCTATGCATCCCATGTCCACTTCATGATAGAAAAGAAATTAACCCCTCCAATTGGAGACCTAATTAGTTTCTTCTTGGCTAAGCAATTCATAGCCATCAAAAGATGGACCTCTAAGTAATTATATATGATGTCTTATCTTTTATAGCCTTTGTATCCTTCTCTAGCATTAGGAACTGGTCCCCTGATGGTAGAACCACAATTTCTCACCACTATTCCAAATTGTACATATTCAAGGACATGAACCTCATGCAATTCATATGTGATTGTGTTTTCCTAGCCATATATAAATCCATCACAAGAGTTCTTATGCCAAGATTGCATCCCCTTATTAATAGATAGATAGAAACCATCGGGGATGTATGGTATTATCTAGACTACACTATCATTAAGATAGATCGAATCCTAACCCAACCTTACAGGCTAGTAGTCCATGTCCCCAACAAGCTTGTTGAGTAATAAATTGCCTCCCAAATCACCTAGGTTGTAGACAAGGTATGAAAAGAGAAGAGGAAAGGCCAAATCCACCCCCTCCCATTAGATATTGGGAATATTATAATCAAATATTGGAAGCATTTGTAAATCATGGTAACACATAGGAATTATTTTGATTTCTAATTAGATGACTTTAAAATATGGGACCCTAGGGGTAGGGTGGTTAATTTCATTAAGGAGATAAATGTCCCTAAGATTGAATATAAACATAATCTAGGTGTAATTGATGACATATATATTATATCAAATAATTTTTAAGAAGTGCTCTCCAAAATCAAAAGCTACAATATCAAGTTGGAATGTAGATTGATCAAGGACAACAAGCCTACAAGGGAGATATGGTAGTTGCATCATTTGCAATATCATTTGTTGCCAGGACCATCTAGGACCACTTATGAGGAGCCTTATAATCAAGAGAATCCATTTAAACCTCAACCCCACCAATAAGAGCCTCAAGTTGAATAGCCTCAATATGGAAAGGATAAAGGCAAGGATAAAGTGGGAGAACCAAGATTGTAACATAAACCCAAGGAAGGTCCCTCACCTGTAGAGATCCCACAAAGGCCATCTTCTCCCGTGGAATTTGTTAACATGATATCTCTTGAGCCAAAAGATACATTGGGGGTGATCTCATTGATATATTAGTATCATATGGCTCATATAGAGAAGGGGATCCCTTTGAAGAAGCAAGGAAAGAGATAGTTCCTTTGGAAAAGGAGAAAAGGAAAATAGAGCTAGCCTTGGTTCCTATGACTCCAAAGAAGATGCCCAGGTTGACCTTTACTCACCCTACCAGTGAGGTCAACCTATTCAATGATGATAATCCAATCAATGGACCACTCATCCCTAACTAGTTCATCTATGGAAAGTTTTAAAAGATGTCATCCCTCTCTCCTTCATGGACCTTGACATAAGTTGGATTAATAATACATGATAACATCAAACTATGGATCAAGGATATACTAGAAAAGCATGAAGAGATAAGAATATAGATTTTACATAATCAAGGGGGATAGAAAATTGACATCCTAAGAGCCTTTAGTAGTGAAATTATGGAGGTGCCTAAGCCTTTGAAGTTCAAGGACCTAGAGGTTAAAGTCCAATTTAACCCAGACAGAGTAGCATTGGAAAGGATCACCACACAGACAGCCATGGTTGGTCAAGAAGAATTCACCTTTCAAAGGGTGGAACCATTCATAAGTCTAATCCCTATTGGAGGACAACAACTTGGAGAGATTCCCATTTATGAAGAAGATGTGGAAAGATTAATTAAGGATCAATATCAATAGGCTAGGGCCAGTGTCTAGGGATTAGTACAAAGAATTAAGAACCTAAAAAAGTAAAAAGAGAATTTACAAACTCAAGATATTCTCTCAATGCTAGATTCCATGATTAAAATGCTTGAGGGGTTATTCCATGTCATGTTTAGAGCATTAAAGTATATGAAATTAAGGTAGGATGCATTGGAAAACTAGGCCACCTTAGCTAAGGAGATGGTTACTCAATAGAAAACTTTTGAAGATAAGATTTCCCAACTTCTTAATATCTAGGTTAAGAATCAAATACCAAATTTTAAAGCCATCAGCATCAGGCACCTAAGTTACATTTTAGGAATTTTTGTAGACAAGGTCCAACACTTGAGTGCTTGTCATACTAAAATGGAAGAATTTATTAAGGAGAAAGAGCTCATGGGTAGATTTGAAAATCCCCTAAGGACTATGCTCAAGGATCCTACACAACCCACTACCCTAGGGATTATTAGTGATGAAGAGTTCTAGCATAGAGCCACTTTTATGACTTAAGAAATCAAGGGTGAAATCCAAGGATAATCAAGGAAAGATAATAGTAGAATATTAGACATGATATCCAATGCAGTGGAAAGGTCAATGAAGCTAGAAGCATTAAGGAAGCTTTGGCTAGGAATGACAAAGATTATGATGAGCTGGTTAATCAAGAAGAGGAGCATATCACAAGGCTTGCCATAGAATTTTTATTAGTGTATGAACAACATGAATAAGCTATGAGCATCCTTCAGTATTAAAAGGTCCCACCTCTAATGTCCTAATTATGGCTTACTTAAGATATGGCATATTCTTTTGTAAAGGCACACACTAGTTTATTAGCGTGATTGCCTCTAGGTCAACATGATTTTAAAAGACACATGTATCATAGTTTGTTAAAAATATAACTATCATTATATTTGTACACCTATATTTTGGATTGATTGGTATACTACATAACTCTTCTATAAAGGCATGTATTACCATTTGTAAAGGAGAAAAACTTCAAGCTATTTTGGTACCACTTTTAAGTAATTAATACAAAAGATCAAAGAATTATATAAGAATTATCTGGGTTGATGTGTTTGAATTACTACATTTCTCAATTGCTTATCTAAGTTTGAATATGAATATTTTTTGTAAATACTGAGTTATATCATTAATTACAAGGTTTCTAAATTTTTTAATGCTAGGTTAGTTGAATGAAATTGAGTTTACTTTGTTTTATTTGCTCTGCAACAAAGATTTACATTAGCTATCTATATGTGGTGTAAAAACTAAAATTAAATCCAATTATTACTTGTATTGTCATCCCATATTTAAAATTAGGCCTAGTTTGTATTGAAACGTGAGCTTAGGTTACTTTACACTATATGTTGGTTAAGATCATGCTTGGTAATTCTTGAAACTTTGTCAATATGTTCATAATCAAGGATAAATAATCACCATTTCTTTCTTACTATATCCTTCCCTTTTACTCTTTATTTAAACAACTCACTTTAGTTTAAAACATTGTTCATAACCATTTATTTTAGTCATAGTTCAGATCTAGATTGATTTGTCAAAGTTAGCATCAAGATTCATAAAATAAGGTACCAAAATGGCTCCCAACCATCAAACTTTGTAAATATTGTGGAACAGTATACATTGCTTTGTTTTTATTTCACCACAGGCATCCTAATTTCCAAATACCTAAAACTCATGCTTTGAACCCTTTAGATCCTAAAATGAGAAGTGTTCTTTAAACACTAAGAGCACATGTGGTACATTTTGAATCATCAACATGTTGTTAGTGCTTATTTGGCTCATTGATAATAATTGAGAACAACCTATTGTCTCTTACCTTTATCATCTCTCTCATTATTAATAAACTTGCACTATGTGAGCTTGAACTCTAATGAACCTCTAAAAACATGAGACCTATCATCAAAACTTGTTGGTTCTCTTCACACATGCCCTCCTATGTATGGAAAGTGTATTTCTTGTGTACTTCTTGTGTTGAGAATGAAGTTCTTGGTGATTTCCCATGCATTTTGATGATATCATGGGCTTGGATTAATTAATTTACACTCTTAGTTATTTAAATACATGATCAACATATATTTGGATTTCCAAATCCATCTAAGATGGATTTGTAAACCTAAAACCTCTTTTCACACTCCATTATCTTGCTCTAAATGCCATTTTAGATCATATTTCCCATTACAACTTGACTATAAATATATCAATGGTGGTTCTTTCATGTTACTATGGGATTATTATTTCCATTAAAACCTAATCATGGTTTTTAAACTTGGAGATGACATACATTTTGCATAATTTCTCCATGAGAAGCAAACCATATGAAGAAGGATGGCTCTTTCAAGAAAACCTATAAATTTTATAAATTTGGAGGATATTCTATGATTTTTTGAAAATTATCTCTGATTTATGGAGGATTATCTATTATTTATAGAGGGTTGGAAATATCTTAGAGTGACCACCATGAAGATAAAATAAGATTTGAAACATAATTCATCCAAATAACCTATACACTAAGACCTTATCCTTTCAAGTGAAACTTCCTCATACAGATGAATTAACCAATTTAATCACCATGAAATGGAGATTAAATACTTGTATAAAAAATTATAAAAATCATTCTTATCTATGATTTCCTAAAGCAAAGAAATAGAAGAAACCTAGACATTGTCTTGGTGAATAGGCCATCTAGATACCGTTGCATTATTAATGATTGTTCATAAATATGGGGAGATGAACCAAAACATAATTGAAACAAATTATAAGGACACTAGGTTTTGTATCACTTATCAAAATCTTATATACCAACTCTATTTATCCTAATCATACTAAGTGAAAACTTGAGGCTCTCCTAGAGCTATGCAAGACTACCCAAAATAGTTTTTCCTTAGCATGAAGAACCAGAAGCCTCTCTATGCAATAAAACACTTGATCAAGATTTATTATGACATAAATTACCTTTAATTCCTTCTATAAATATTTTTAAGTGTTTATACCTCCATTAATTGTAAAAAACCTATGTCATGTCTAGTTTATAGTTAATAGGTTTTCCTTACCTCTATTGGTTTTTGTGCTTGGATATGATTTCATAGGCTTATTGACCAAATTTCACCTTATTAAAAAAAATTCAACCATTTTCATGGAGTGACAACTATTATTTAATAACATGTCAATTCAAAGGTCCAAAATTATAAGTTAAGGAGGCTAAGGTATTTTGGCTCCATTATAGTGTATGTCAGATTCTCCACAAGTCAAGTTATAGCCCCTCATAAACCTGAGTTACTCCTCAAAACCAAGACAAGTTCTCTAAATTAAAATACTTGTAAAAGTTTCATGAGTATAATTAATATGGATTTACGAACCCAAATTACTCCTAATACTTTACAGTTTTTAATGATGCATGACTCTTAGTTTTCCAAGGAACAAGTATTATGACTTTTATAAGCAAAGGCAATCAAAAAACCTAAAATTATCTTGATAATGTCCCCCCTCAAGTGTCCCTTTATAACTTTTTCAAGGGAACTTTATTTTCCCTAGTGTCCCTTTGAAATTTTTCAAAGGGCACATTTCTTTCTAAGTGACCCTTCAAAAAAGTTTTAAAGAGCACCTTTTGGCCAAAGTGTCCCTTTAGAATTTTCTGAAGGGCACTTTTCTTCCAAGTGACCCTTCAAAAAAGTTTTGAAGGGCACTTTTTAGCCCAAGTGACCCTTTGAAATTTTCCAAATGGCACTTTGTTATCCAAGTGACCCTTATAAAAAGTTCTAAAGGGCACTTTTCTTCCCAAGTGACCCTTCAAACTTTTTTGAAGGGCACATTTCCTTTGGAAATGCCCTTCAAAAAAGTTTTAAAGGGCCATTTACTTTTGAAATACCCTTTAGAATTTTATGAAGGGACCCTATGCCTTCCCCAAGTATCCTTTAGAACTTTTCTGAAGGACACTTTCCTAAGTGTCCTTCGAGAAAAGTTCTCGAAGGAACTAACCATTGCCTTTCAGGTAAAATCCTCAAAAGAATTCCTTTAGACAAATTGTCTAAAGGAATTACTTTGAGAAAATTTCTTGAAACATAAACTTGATGGATCCCCATGATATGTCATAGGATTTCAATTTTAATACAGCCAACTAGCCATTGAGATTCAAAGATGATGTGCCATAGGACATCAAATTTAGGGTGGCCAACTAGTTGTTGGAATTTAAAGATGACATGCCATAGGTTAATCAAATTTAGGGTGTCCAACTAGGCATTGGGATTCCAATATGATGTGTTTTAGGATGTCAAATATATGCCTAAAGTCTTCAAGTAGGAATTAAAGTCATTCAAAGAACCCAATAGGGTCTTAAGCAAGGATAGTGTAAATCAAGTTTCCCAAAGAGCTTTACTTATGAATTTTACAAGTAAAAGCAATAAAAATACTAAAAAGGAAGAGACAATGCTTTTTGGGTTTTCAAAAGATTTTTTATTATGACTTTTACAAGTAAAAACAATTGAAAAGCTCAAAGAAGCAAGTAGATGTAAAAACACTTGTAAAACTTGAATGGGTCTATAGTGTAAAACATAGGAGCTCTCAGGAAAAATCTAAGGTTTGTAATAGTGATCCAACCCATTTATTATGGAGGGTCATCTCACCATTTATTTTTAAATGATCTTAGTCATTTCAAGAGGGAAAATTAAAGAGAAGGACAAACTCCAACTAAATGAGAGAATAGCTAGAATCAGTTTCACCAAGATGGTGACTACAAACCATTTTGGAGGATTTTATTTTATCACCTAGGAGATCTCTCTTCTCTCCCACTTTTGTTATAAATAAGACCCTTTGGATCTTATTTTTATCATCCATAGATAGTATGGTGAATCCCTAATAGAATGTTTTGCCATTTTCTTGCCTTTGACCAAAGAAGCATAAGTCTATTTTCTTTGTAAGTTCTAGACATTTGCTTGGGCATGCAAGAGAAATAGAGTGACAGCAAGTGATGTTTTATCCTTATGTTCTCTATCCTTCATGTTTTTGAGCAAAGAGTCAATCTAATAGGCCATGTATAATACAGTCTAGCTATATGAGATTTTTCACATGTGTAACCTTTTTTCTAGACTATACAAGTTATCATTTCTAGTTATTTACCTTGTGTGATCTCATTCATTTTGTCTCTACATTGAAATAATTATATTGGAATCTTATAGAGATTGAGTTATAGACTATATTATTTTGTATTGTGCATAATTATATGGCATACATGTGGATACTATTTCTTGGTATATCACCATCTTAGACTAGGATTTTTATTTATGAAAACTTTTGAATCTTTTCACTCATACAAACTGGTTTAGTAGTCTTATTACACAAAAGATAATAGAGGGAGCTAGCCCTTTCAACCTAGAGGTTAATTTCCATTTATAGGCACACCCACAATCTTGGAAATGTCCCAACATTGCCCAAATCTAGAGGAGGCCTAAACAACCCTCTTCTAGGGTATAATATTTGGAGACAACAATTCTAGCATGCCCAATGGGACTTGAATTATTTCTAAGTTAAGGCAAATGCTAGTCTTGATAGGCCTAAGTAGTATAAATATCCCTAACCAAGCATTTGGTGACTCCAAAAGGGTGTGAATCCCCGGTTCTAGACCAAGTTTTATACATTATCCTACATGGTCCTCACAAGGTCCTTAAGATTTTTTGACCAAGCCCCTTCAGCTGAAGCTTTTCCTAAAGAATAATGCCCTGAACCACTCCTAACCCTATTAAATCCTCAGTAGGGAGTTTTTTAGGAAGAAGTGGAAGAATTTGAAGAAGTTCAAGGAGAGGAAGAAGTTGAATAAGAAGAAGAAATAGAGGATCATTGAGGAAGAAGAGAAATGGGATAAAGGGGAGAGATAGATAGGTGTCAACCTTTCCCTAATTTTAATACCCAAAACCCAATAGAGCTTCTTGCATATGACCCCATCCCTCCAAATACCACCAAAAATCTTCTTATTTTCAATGTAGAGGGTCCTATTACCCCATTTGAACATATTAGAGACATCTCTAATTTTTATAATTTCCATAATGTTACTAGGGCCAACATAGCCATTAGGTTGATTGCTATGTCTTTAAAAGGAAAAGTACTTGATTGGTATTAATGTTGGAAGGGGGATTCATTATAAGTTGGGTTGGTTTTGGATACCTATTGGTGACAAGATTCAAAAATAAGAGTGATCATGCTTCCCTAATACATCAATTGAATGTAATAAGAAGAGGTCCAAATGAATCCATAGGAGATTTCAATGAGATATTTCAAATAACATGGTATAGGCTTCAACCAATCATGAGACCTCCTCCTAGATTTGTGTTCCCAACATACCTCAAAGGGATTGGTACTAATGTTACTATTATGTTGTAGTCAATGGGAGGATTCACTCTTCCAGGTGCATATGAGCTAGCAATTGAGGCTGAGAATAGCTTGATTCATGCTAGAAGACTCCCTCCAATAGTTTCCATGCCTTTTTTGTCCCATAATTTAGTTGAATCTCCAAGCATGTCTTAGGTTCCCAATGCCAATGTGAAGCCAAGATCCTTTCCCAAGAAGGTGGATAACATTATGGACAAGGATGAAAAAATCAGATCATTGAGAGCTTAGCTCAAGCAAGCTCAATATCAAGTAAGTTGTCCTCCTAATG
Source organism: Torreya grandis (assembly GCA_037957365.1). NCBI lineage: Eukaryota > Viridiplantae > Streptophyta > Pinopsida > Cupressales > Taxaceae > Torreya > Torreya grandis. The sequence goes on along the minus strand of JARHVA010004372.1, from coordinate 1,069,850 downwards.
CACAATACTATACTCAACAAGGATATATATTTCCATCCCAATACAATTATCAAGGGAGAGGAAAAAATCAACAAGGTCATAATAGGCAGCCCATTGCAATAATCCAAATTCTACTCCTCTTGTAAAGGATATTGTTCCAGTTCATGCAAATCTAGTGCAAGGAGAAGATCATGTAAACTAATGGGGTAAGCCTCAAGGTCAGTTTACACATGATGATGGAGGAACCAACTACACTTTGACTTCACAAGAATAATCTACTCCTTACATGATAGTAGAAGAAGCATGTCCTAGCCAAAGGGATAATCATGGAGAAGGCAACAGCCCAAGTGTGGGGATGATGAACATTCAAGAAAAGGATGATTTTGTGTTGACTCAAGGCATGTCAATTGTAAATAATACAATCTTAAAGAAGAGAGCCTTGATATAAGGCTAAGATCCATGAATAATTCCAAGTGATGCCTCTCCAAGGCCACAAAATTCCAATCAAAGTGTTGCACCTTCTACAAGCCATGTTCCTCAATAGAATCAAAATGTAAATGCAGCTACCAAGATTGTAACACATTAGACTATAGCTCCTTTAATATCATAAAAAAATTTAGGAGAAATTGAATACTCCATCTCTAAATATTGTTGACTCATTAAAGAGGATTAAGCCAAGCATATCGCTTTGGGAGGTTCTACATATACCTGGTCAAAAGCAGCTTTTACAAGAGTAGTTAGCAAACATGCAAGTGGATCCTCAATCTTCAAGACATCATAGTGTGGCTCTCAAAAATTATCTAAATCATCTTTTGGAGCCTTCCACTAAATCTAAAAATCCTCCACCCTTCTACCTCACACTCATTTTAGGAGATAAGTTGGTCCACAATTGTATTGTGGATAGTGGAACAAGCACTATTGTTATGCCTAAAGTAGTAGTCGATAGGTTGGGTTTGAAATATGAGACACATAGTAAAGGAATGTTGTATCTAGATGGAGCTCCAACTAAGATAGTATGATTGGTAAAAGTTATGAAAGTATTTTTGCATGGCTGCCCAAGCTTCCCTATTTTGCATGATATTATGGTAGTGGACCTTCCAACACACTTTACTATATTCTTGTCTAGAGACTTTATGGCCAAGATAGGAGGATACCTTTCTACTGATTGGTCCTTTCTAGATTTCAAGACAAGGTATGGAACTAAGGTAACCATAAGGACTCAGCCCTTAGAAAGGTTCCACATTGAGCCATACTTAAAGACAATGTCAAATCAAAACTATCTAATTAACAAGGAGGAAGATGAAGTCTTGAATAGTGAAAGATATTCTCCTCTTGAAGGTATTTCCAACCTTTATCTTGAAAAGTACAACACTAAAACACATGGCCTTGATCCTTACACTTTCATTGAGGAAACTAATTTGAGAGTTTACTACTCATGCATGAGAAAAACATCCTAATTCATTCAATCACCAATGAAATCATGAGCTTGATGGCATGTGAGAAATTTTATTTGATGTTTCAAGGAGAAAAGTAGGTGTAGGAGCTAGTGTCATATTGGTTTCCCCATCAAAGAATTGTTACTACTCTTATTATATGTTTTACTTTAGCTACACTTGTAATGTGGTAGAATATGAAGGCTTAGTTCATAGTCTCCAATGGGAAAAGAAGAGATGAATCAAGATTTTGAAAGTCTACAAAGAGAGTGAGCTGGTCATTCATCAAGTGAGAAGTCAAGATATAGCCAAGAACCCCTTGCTTAAGTCCTACAAGCATAGGGTATGGGATCTACTTGAGAATTTTGATGCCTTCAACATCCAACCCATACCAAGAGACTCGAACAAGCATGTTGATAGACTAACTACAATAGGATCATATTTTGACTCAGTTGCTAACATTGAACAAGAGAAAGATCAATCTCATATCAAGATAATTTTGAGACCTTCCATTTTAGATAATAAAGTGTCATGAAAAGTGTTTGAAAGTGATGAACACGTTGCACACTTCTTGTAAATTGATGTAGGATTTTCTTAAAAAAATCAAAAGAAGTTGCATGATCATTATGAAGAGCATATTATATAGTTGAAGACAAATAAAATACCCAAGGGGCTGATTACCTTGGAGAGTGTCTTCAATGAGGATGATCAAAAAAACCAAAGAATGAGCATGTCAAAAAAAGAAGAGAACTATGAGAGAGTTCTAATTTTTAAGGACAAACTTTTGAAGATTGGTAAGGCTTATTATTAGCTAGAAAGGCAAGCTTTTATTTCATTATGCAAAGAGTTTCATGACATCTTTGCCTAGGAATACAAGGACCTAAAAAGGTTTGACCCAAGTCTAGCTCATCACACCATTGAGTTGGAGCATGGAGCTCAACTAGTAAGACAAAAGCAAAGGCCTATCAACCCTAAGGTAGAAGAACTCATGAAAAAAGAGCTGACTAAATTGATTGAGTCTAGGATTATCTTTCCTATCAAACACTCAACTTGGGTAGCCAACCTTGTGCTAGTTCAAAAGAAGAATGGATAAATCAGACTTTGTGTGGATTTTTATGATCTAAATAAAGTGTCTCTCAAGGAACACTACCTACTCCCTTCCATAGAACAAATTCTACAAGTTGTTTCAGGTTCTCAACATTTCTCACTTCTTGATGGTTATTCAGGTTATAATCAAATATTGGTAAATGAAGGGGATCAATTTAAGATAGCCTTCACTACCAAGTGGGGGACTTTTGCTTTAAAAAATATTCTATTTGGTTTATCCAATGCTGGAGCTACATTTCAAAGGGCAATGGACATGGCTTTCAAAGGTTTGATCAATAAGTTTTTACTTGTTTACCTTGATGATATAACCATTTTTTCAAATGATATTGTTGATCATATGGGACATCTACGGTAAGTGTTTGAGAAGTGTAGAGAGTATGGCATATCCCTCAATCCAAAGAAGTGCATCTTTGATATCCATGAAGGTAAGCTTTTGGGTCATGTTATTTTGAAAGAAGGCTTATATATTGACCCTAAAAGCATTGAAGCTATTCTAGGCTTGTCTTTACCTCAACATAAGAAAGGGATACAAAGTTTCTTGGTAAAAATAAACTTGTTAAGGAGGTTTATTCCAAACTTTGCAACTATGGTAAAGCCTATCATAGCCATGCTAAAAAAGAACCAAGTTTTTACTTGGATAAAAGAAGGTAAAGGTAGCTTTGAGGCAATTGAGCAAGCAATTGTACCATCTCCCACTCTCTTAAATATGAATTTTGCTAAGGATTTCATTTTTTATACTTTTGCTAACCTAGACATAATCTTAGCCATGCTTATGCAAAATAATGATGAGGATGTTGAACAACCAATTTCTTTCTTCATCCAAGGCTTAGAAGACTATGAAGTTAGATATTCTTTTGTTGAGAAGCAAGATTTAACCATCATTAGAGGTTTCAAAACATTTAGGCAGATGGTTTCCAAAAACATGATCCATGTCATGGTATCCCATCCTAACACCAAGGAGTTTCTCCTAAGCAGGGATCTCAATGAGAAGAGAGCTAGATAGATCATGAAGGTGATGGAATATGATATTGGCATTAAGGTAACTAGCTGGTAAGAGGAAGAGATTTATGTGAGCACTTAGCATCTGACTTTCAATAGCTAAAAGAGCAAGCCTTGGTGAATCAAGTTCAAGACCAGACAGCTAATTTAATGTAGAATCAAAGTTGGACACAAGACATCATTGGTTTTCTTCAAAACGGTGAGTTTCCCAATGGCTTAAACAAATTTCAAAGAAGGTATTTTAGGCTACAGGCTATTCATTATTGTCTTATGGATGGCATTCTCTTTAATAAGGATGTGAGTAATGTGTTGCTAAGATGCATTAACAATGACCAATTGGATATGTTGCTATAAAGGTTCCATAATGGTGTAGATGGTGGTCACTTCTCTCCTAGAACAATAGCTACCAAAAATAATGAGAGCTGGTTACTATTGGCCTAGTCTTTTTAAAGACTGTTATCATTGGGATAAGGTTTGTCCTCAATGTGCTTTCTTTGTTGGAAAACAAAATCTTATTTCCCTTCTATTGAATACTATCCAAGTGGACCAGCCTTTCATGCAATGGGGCCTTAACTTCATTGTCATGATCAACCCTCCATCAAGTCCTAGACACAAATGGATATTGACTACTATAGACTACTTCACAAGATGTGTAGAGGTTGTTGCTTTGAAGGAAGTAAATGAAAATGTCATCTTAGATTTCTATGATATCATTATAACAAGGTTTGGAGATCCTCATTTCATCATCTTAGATAATGCACTTGCTTTCATAAGTGTTATAACTTTTGATTGGGTAGAAAATATTGGAGTTCATTTGAGTACCTCATCTAACTACTACCCTCAAGGTAATGGATTGGGTGAGTCTACCAACAAGAACCTCATCAAGATCATCAAGAGGATGTTGGAAACTAATCAAATATCATGGCATAGCAAGCTAAAGATAGCCTTATGGGTAGATAGAATCACTCCCAAGAAGTCAATTAGCAATTCTCCCTTTGTACTTGTCTATGGGAGAGAAGCTAGGCTATCCATATCATAAGATCTCCCTAACTTGAAACTTGTATAACAGCTAGAATTACTTGAAAACACTCCCATAGGGGTCAGATTAATATAATTAATGTAACTACAAGAAGCAAGAGATGATGCACACAAAGCTTTGGAACATCATCAAGTTTTTATGAAGAAATCCTTTGACAAAAGGGCAAGCGCAAGAGTGTTCAAAGAAGGTGACCTGGTCTTGAAATGTGATGAAGATAGAGTAAAACCAAGCAAACATACAAAGTTTGATACCTTGTGGAGTGGTCCTTACATCATTATCAAGTGCAAGCAAAGGAACTTATTTTAGTTGTCCAAAATGGATGGAGAAGAGCTATCTATTCTAGTGAATGGAATCCATTTGCAACCTTGATTTTGACCCTTGCTAGCCATGTCTTGTACATACTTTATTTTGGTGTATTCCCTTTGTTGTGTTTGTTTTCCCCAAGTTTTTTTTAACACAAGTGTGTTTTCCTTCCCTTTTTTTGGTGTGTGTCTCTGTCTTGTGTGTGTAATCAACCTAGCTAGTGTGTTTTTGAACTAAAGCTTGTTCATTTCTCTTTTGAAGTGCCTATATGCATGACTCCATGCCCAATGGAAGGATTTAGGTGACTAGTCTTTGATATATCAGGCATGCCTCCCCTCAGAATCACCAATAATGTTGACCAAATTTCACCTTAGTACAATTTGTTCAACGGTTTTCATGGAGAACTAAACAACAGTTACAAGAATAGGTCATTTTAGAGGTCCAAAATTACAAGTCAAGGATGCTAAGGTTTTTTGGATCCATTGTAGTGTATTTCAAGTTATCCACAAGTCAAGTCTTGTCCCCTCGTAAACTCAAGTTACTCCTTAAGACCAAGTTGGGTTCTCTAAATGACTTGACTTGTAAAAGTTTCATGAGTAAAAGTAATCCAAGTTTATAAATCTAAATTACTCCTAATGCTTTGCAGGTTTTCAATGATGCATGACTTCAGGTTTTCCAAGGGACAAGTCTTATGAATTTTATAAGCAAAGGTAATTGGAAAACCTAAAATGGTCTTGATAATGTCCCCCCCCAAGTGTCCCTTCAGAATTTTTTGAAGGGCACTTTGTTTTCCCAAGTGTCCCTTCAATATTTTTTGAAGGGTACATTTATTTCTAAGTTACCCTTCAAAAAAGTTTTGAAGGGCAATTTTTGGCCGACATGTCCCTTCAGACATTTTTGAAGGGCACTTTTCTTCCAAGTGACCCTTTGGAAAAAATTTCAAGGGCACTTTTTAGCCCAAGTGTCCCTTTGGACTTTTCTAAAGGGCACTTTATTGTCCAAGAGACCCTTCAAAAAAGTTTTAAAGGGCACTTTTCTTCCCAAGTGACCCTTCAGACTTTTATGAAGGGCACATTTCCTTTGGAAATGCCCTTCAAAAAAAATTTGAAGGGCCATTTCCTTTGGAAATACCCCTCAAAATTTTTTGAAGGGACCCTGTGCCTTCCCCAAGTATCCTTCAAGAAAAGTTCTCGAAGGAACTAACCATTTCATTTTGATCAAAATCCCCAAAAAAATTCCTTCGAATAAATTATCTAAAGGAATTAATTCAATAAAATTGCCTGAAACATAAACCCCATGGATCCCCATGGCATGTCATAGGATGTCAAATGTAATACAGCTAACTAACCATTGGGATTCAAAGATGATGTGCTATAGGATATCATCTTTAGGGTGGCCAACTAGCCATTGGGATTCAAAGATGATGTGTCACAAGACATCAAATTCATGGTTTCCAACTAGCTATTAGGATTCAAAGATGATGTGTTGCAGGATGTCAAATTCATGCCTAAAGTCTTCAAGTAGGAAGTAAAGCCATTCATAGAACCTGACAGGATCTTAAACAAAGATAGTGCAAATCAAGTTTCCCAAAGAGATTTATTTATGACTTTTACAAGTAAAATCAATCAAAAATCCTAAAAAGGAAGAGACAATGCTTTGTAAGTTTTCAAAAGACCTTTGCTTATGACTTTTACAAGTAAAAGCAATCAAAAAGCTTGAAGAAGAAAGTAGAATTAAAGTCACTTGGAAAACTTGAATGGGTCTACAATGCAAAATGCAAGAGATCTTAGGAAGAATCTAAGGTTTTTAGTAGTGATCTAAGCCATTTTTTGTGGAGGGTCATCTCACCATCTATTTTTTAGTAATCTTGGTCATTTCAAGAGGGAAAATCAAAGAGAAGGACAACCTCATATTAAATGAGAGAATAGCTGGAATCAGTTTCACCAAGATGGTGACTATAAACCATTTTGGAGGCTTCTATTTTGGCACCCAAGAGCTCTCTCTTCTCTCCCTCTTTTTTATAAGTAAGAGCCTTGGGCTCTTGTTTTTATCATCCATAGATAGTACAGTGAAACCCTACAGGAATGTTTTACCATTTTCTTGCCTTTGAGCAAAGAATCATAAGTCTATTTTCTTTATAAGTTCTAGACATTTTCCTAGTCATGTAAGAGACACAAAGTGATAAAAAGTGATGTTTTATCCTTTTATTCTTTGTCCTTCATGTTTTTGAGCAAAGATTTGATCCAATAGGTCATGTAGAGTGAATTCTAGCTATATGAGATTTTGCACATGTGTAACCTTTTTTTAGACTATACTAGTTAACTTTTCTAGTTATTTATCTTGTGTGATCTCATTTATTTTGTCTCTGCATTGAAATACTTATGTTGGAATATTCTAGAGCTTGATTTATAGACTATATTTTGTTTTATTGTGCATAAGTATAGGGCATACATATGGATACTAATTATTGGTGTATCACCATCTTAGACTAGGATTTTCATTTATGCAAACATTTAAATATTTTCACTCATACAAATTGGTTTAGCTGTCTTATTTCACAAAAGATAATATAGGGAGCTAGCCCTTTCAAATTAAAGGTTCATTTACATTTATAGGCACACCCACAGGCCTGGAAATGTCCCAATGTTACCCAAATCTAGAGGAGGCCTAAATAGCCTCTTCTAGGGTGTAAGATTTGGAAACAAAAAGGCCTAAAATAGGTTATTAGGTACACTATGGATGATTTCATATGTATCTAATCCCCTTAATTAATAAAAAAACCTTAAAAACATGTTCAGCCAAAGCTCCAAAAGGTTCCAAAATGCATCTCTTTATTCTTGAACTCTTTTCCTCCACTCCAAATGACTTGAAATAGCCTTAAACATGTCTAAATAGGGAAAATACTGCATAAGGAGGTGGAATTAAGTCAAAACCAATTTTAGTTCCTCAAAAAGTTACTTTCTCACTTAAAATTTCTATCGAGAAGGTCCTCAAGTCATCTAATGCACTTTTGGGGGTCTTTTGGGCATAGTAGCTTCTCTAGACACCAATTTTTACCCATTAAAATATTTGACACTTTGTACAAACCTCCTTCCTACCCTTAAATTCTCAAACACCCTAGAAACCATCTAAAACCTTCACTTGTAGTTTAAGACCTATTTTTAAGCCTTTTCCTTAAAATCTCCAAATTCACTTTAAAACTTGCTTAAAGTGTTTCAAAATCTTGAAATGGACATGATTTATGGTCATGAGGTTTATTTTATCTTTCCACCATTAGATCGTCTACTCCATAAGGATTTTATAATGCTCCTCATACCACACCAGAACCTTCTAGGATATTACACTGCATCATCAATTCAAGACTAGAAAAAGACTAGTCATGAAGGCAAAAGGTTACTGAATGGTCTAGGAGAGTGGCCTTATCCATCTAGGCAAAAATTTTGTATGTAGGCCAATTTTAGCCAACAGAGCCTAGTAACTATATTTAACTATGTTTGACCTATAAGATGCCTAACCCACTATTAAATATGACTATTTTACTATCATTTTGTATTTGGACACTAGAGCAAGATAGGACACTAGAGTACGGTGATCATGTCCTTCTCAGTGCTCTTATCCTCTAGTATTTTCCACTTGATCTGATATGAGCAAGTTTAATATTACCTTTTATAGATGTATGATCATTTATCATTAATCTATGTTCATAATATTAGACATGTATTTATACTTATTCTCTTTAAAACCCTAATGGAGTCCTACACACTAAAAGCACACAAAGATCAAATTCAAAAGGGGGAAATTGGTAAGTGGAATATGGTAACACTATCTTCATAACCCCTATTGTCTTCAGTGTTTTTTACATAACCTCAATGATAGGGACCTTATACTAAAGTGGTTTTCCCTTAGGGAATGTGCATAATCAACCAAACACAATCTAGGTGTGGTATGTAGATGATTCAATAATATGTAGAGATTAATTTTGTTTTGTATTGATATTATTTATTATCTAGTGCCAAAATATAAGTTCTACTCATTTTTAATTTCCTTGTGGAGCCCTTTGAATATAATAATCATAATTTTTAATTTGAAAAAAACTATTTGCACATCGATCACCTTAAATAAAGTTAAAAAATCATAATAAGAGACCCAAAATAGAAGGTACCTAAAAAACTCTAGAATTGGTGTTGGAAAACAATGTTGGGAAGTAAATTAGAGTAGTTCTCTAGTGTCCTCCTTGGCACTCTTATCTAAAATGGATAAAACTAGGGTAAGACTCAGAAAAATAGGCAGGGACATCTATGACTATGTCAAGGACTGACATGAGAACATCATAAGTGTAATAAGATAGAGATAAATAAATAAAAATTTTATAAAAGAATATGAAAAGACAAAAATGACATGTGAAAATAAGAGTCTCAATCATCATTATTAACCTCATGTGAAAGGGATACAAAATAAATAGTACTTATCTTTGTCTGAACAAATTTGGGTGTATACATTTTCCCCCATTTTAATCTCATAATGTAATAAAATTTACTATACTAGATAAAATAGAGATTATGTACATGTACTTACCTATGAAGCATGTGATTTATTGAAATTAGATATGTCATGGGTATGATGTGATCAACCCATGTGGAAAGAGGATGATATCTAGCCTTGTTATCTTCTTGGCCAAAGGATTGAACAAGATTTTATTTGATGCTTATGAAGATGGATCCATGATGTAGATACCACTATACTAAATCTAAATAATCAACTAGGTTGTGAGGAACAAGCTATAATTTCCCCACTTTGATATGTACTGAGTATGAGTAAATAACTATGATTATGAGGAATAATATATGCTTACCCCCACTCTGGTATCTAGGTAGATATGTTCCTAGAAGTCAAAAACTATTATCTAACCTCAGTCCCACATAACTCAAATAATCTAGGTCTATTTAAAAAATTTGAATCAACCACTGCAGAAAGTTATAAGATTAATCTTAGTGAAAAATTGGTGCAAGTATTACTATAAATTGACTCTGTTCTAATAAAATAAGGAATGACATAGTATGTCATCCCACCTATATAATATGGTGTGGAAAACTGAGAGATGAGGGATAATGTGCCATGCAATATGACCCCAATATGATAACTAAGCAATTGAGGCACATAATATGAGCAACAAATCTAAATTCTAAGTAATAAATAACATACTTAATGGCATGGTTTGACATTTTTTCTATTTAATCTAGTGTAAAAATTGAGAGATGAGATACATGTGTCATAAAACATGCCCCTAATCTGATATTTGGACAAACTAAGATGTATAATCTAATTAATAAAGTTATTCCTATGTGGACTTGTACTATGTGCATGCCCCTAATTACTATAATCTATGTAAAAATAGTTATGCAAATATGATAAATACTACAAAAAATATGGTAAGTATGATAACCAAAATCATTTTCATGTGTATATCTAATAATCTAATCCAAATCTAAGTAATTGTATAAATTTCAATCACTATGTAGGTTTAGTAACTAATTAAATATGAATCACTATGTAGGTCTAAGTAACTAAGTAAATATAGATCATTGTGTAGGTTTGAGTAACTAAGTAAATCTAAGATAATTATGAATAGTGTATATGTATGCCTCCCTTTTGGTGAAAGAGATGAAATTATTGTAAGGAAGTTGTGCCAAAAGTGATAATTAATAGTACAGGAGTTAGTAGTGAAGTAGATAAGATAAGATGATTAGAATAGATGAATGATTAATAGTAAGAAATTGATTTTGCATTAATTTTAATAAGGTTTTTCAATAATAGTAGAATTTTTAAGAGGAATAAAGTATAGGTTGCCACTATGGTAAGTGAATAGCATAAGAATGAGACCTATATGGTACAAAAGGCATCAAGGTTTTGTTCCTCATGGAAGAAATGGTTTTGATATCAGAGTTAAGATTTGAAATATATTGTAGATTCAATTTATAGGTTTAAGTGGTTAAATAATACATAGTTAATACCTTAGTAGTGTGTCATAGATAAAAATTATCCTTACGACTTGCTTTGGAAAAGGTTTTTAAATCATTTATAGTATTTTTGAGAAGTTAAAATTTTGAGATCTAGGTTGTGTTGAAATGTTATGAAGGATAATGATCACTTGCACACCGTACAAGGAGGTAGATTCCCTTATCTACATTTATGACAAGGTACCTAGGGAACTAGTGTCCTAGATTTATCACTCACATCTAGGTGACAACACTCTTGTCTAGTGTTCTATTCCTATAGAGGGTGTTTTAGTCCTTAGGACAATAGCAACAAATGATATGTTAGGATTTTGTGCCCTAATTTTTATGTATGATTTTTATGCTAGGTTTTGATTATTGACTATTACTATTTAGTTATTTTTGGTGTCGTGAAATTAGATATAGGTAGTAGAGAACCCTAGGCATTTTAAATTATGGAGACTATTCATGGGTTACCCTTCTTAGATAAGGAGAAATATATTTGTGATAGGGTTAGGTTAGGGTATGTGGATTGGTTAGATATCATGCTTTGGATGCTCATATGATGACTACATTGACTAAGTGATGGAATGCAAATATGTGCACTTTTTGGGTACCTATTTGGGAGATGAATATTACCCTAGAGGATGTATGGGGTATATTAAGGATACCTATGAGTGGTAGGAGAGTTGTGATTTAAGATTTTTTGGGACACAAGGTTGTGGATCAAGCCTATATATATTTGACTGGGAGTGCATATTTTGGGCACCATACAAGGAGTGATCTGGATATTCTATCATATATGATTATATTATTATATGTTCTATAATTGAAGAATTTATTATCTATTATAATGTCATCATTTTTATATGTGGATGGGATTGGTGTATCTATATCATATCATATGCACATGATTGTCTAAGACATGGATGAGCATGGTAGTGTGTATCATGGGGTAGGATGGTGTTTTCCCACCTACATCATGATCTATATAGGTTTACTCAGGAATATTTTTGTAGTGGCATTAGTTCAATGACATTATTTCATTATTGGGTATATGAACATATATCATTACACAGCCAATGGGTATGCCACATCTTGAGTGGGAACATACATAAGTATTTATGTATAGGTGGCCTATTATTATGCAAATATGATATTGAGGCACCATACAATTCTGATATATACTATGTCAAGTGACTGCTAGTGACATTTTTTAAATATCTTATATAGGTTATGTTAGGTGGCCATAGGATAGTGTACATCTACATCAAATTTAGGTTAATTATTAGATATACAATCGATGGATGACTTTTTATGAGAATTTATAGTATGAACAAGTGATGATATAGTTTGGGTCATGCAAGAATGTACCCCCAACTCTATGGTAATGGGCAAGAATTGTGTGGGATTTAGTGAGATTGGTAAATAGATGGAGGCCCATAGTAATGCATATTTTTTTTCATATTAGCATAGGCAAACAGGATTATTGGATGATGATAATTGATTTAGTAATATATGAGTTGACCAACATGTTCTTGATGATGTCATGGAGGATGGATTGATTAAGTGATCTACATCAATTTTTGGTGTGCATGCACCCTTATTAAATAGAGTGGTCATTACCAATGTGGTATATGTGTGAGTGACTATAGATAAATATGATCTAAGAGTTATTTTGGGTAGGTAGGAAATTCCCCCACCTAATCTTATGGGTATACTAGGTCCTAGGTTACTAAATGAGTATATTATACTATAGTGAGATCATGTTGATGTAAACGTACAGCTAGCAGTGTATGAGGATAGAGATAGGAAACATAAATCACACTCCAAGATTTGAGGTTATTTTGGGGCCTCAAGCTCTAGGTGTCGTGTGGTTGGTAATACATAAGATAGTGAGGAGGGAGGTCCTATGGACCATACTCCTATTATATAATTGATGTACTTTTTATAGCATTGTATAAAAAAAATTGATATATATAGATATGATATATTTTTTACATGCTTGTATTTTGATAATTATACATGATTATAGCATTGTAAATATTTGAAGAGATAGGTCATTGATGTTTGTTAATTATATATATTATAATGTTAGATATGTGACTATATAATTGTTTATCAATGAATGATGTATAAACTAACTAAACCCAAAAAAATCATCCATCTAACCCAAATGAAAAAGGAACTATGAACCATATTGGTTATTCTATGTAACTAGATATCTGTGTGTTGGTGGTGAAATTACTTTGGGCATATTTGTAGCAGGAATATTTGTATGATCAATTACAAAAATTTTGATTGGATTTATCACAGTGACTCTTGGTTGAGTTAACTTTTCTTGTGTCACCACATTATTTTATGTTGTTATAACTCTTTGTATTAGTTTCCATCTCTACCAACTCTATGGTACAATAGATTATGCATAACTGGGTGTTCTAAAAGACTCACTACTCACATGATGAGTAACTATCGGTTCCTTATCAAGAATGTCCTGGTAGAACTTGATCATGTAAGAATGGGATATACGAGAATGAGGACAATGATATATAGATGTCCCCTTCACAAATGTAATAATACCTATATCAAATTTTATTTAATTTTATCTCTAAGGGCTCAACATTCATTATCCCAATAACCATTAATGTGAATATGGTTACAATATGGTTGATTCCTAGATCTATCTAGGTGGTATGGTGGATGATAATTATTATGAGGAAGGTTGATCATCCTCATGTCTAGTAGTGTCAATAATACATCATGAGGTATATCTCTAAATGAATCAAACTTATAGGCTCTCTTTTGCTATATTGTGTCCTACTCATTGTAGGACTTGGTTAGTAAACTAGTTTTTTCCTATGTTGAGTACTTTCACTTGTGATTTTTATTCCATTTTGTAATTTTGAAGAGGTGGATTATGTTCTTGAACCAAATTAGTTGACTTTGATGGTAATAGATTAAGATCAAAATATACCTTTGTATTGACCTTGTGTGACAAATTTGTTGAAGTGACTTAATTCTTTGATATAAAAAAATTTCCTTAAGAGGAGATATGATGCCTCTAGAGAAGATATATTATGTCTCCAAATATTTAGGTTGGTTTATTAATTATTGCATACATGACTAAAACCACAGTATGTAATCATGAATTGGATATGAGTGGCCCTAATGTAATGAAGTTAATCTCTCATATGTGATTATAGGTCCCTTGTTCTAAATAAAATTCATAATAAATACCTCTTATAATTCAACATATGTATGTAATTATCCTCTATGTATTGAATGATTAAACCAAGTTAATTCTATATCCTCTAGGTTGGAAATAATTATAATAGTATCAAACTACCATTACACCCATCCATAGATTTCTTATAATATTTGAGATACAAGTAAGGTTATCCATGTTTATTAAACTTAGGCAATGTTGGTATTTGAAACCTCTTGAATAATGAGACATAGAGGAACTTATGTAGAATAGGGTTTCCATGAATATTAATAAAATTAATCTAAGAGTAGTAGACCTTACTTTCTAAAGTAAGTTGATGTGTTTTGTGGTGTAAATCATCGATGGCATGCATAAAATAAATAAATAAATTATTATGAAGAAACATTTAAATCTTTAAGGGGATCATTTAAGGGTTAGATTTTGTTATTTATATTAGCCATTGGTATAATATTTTTCTTAAATTCATGAGGCATGATAGGTTGGGTCATCTTACCCTTTGGAGAATTGATAACATGGACCTAGTGAGAGGGAAAGTACCTATCACCCTCTTGAGTATTATGATGAGGAAAAAAATTTATTTTAGTAAGGGTGGTCTTGGGATATTAATTAGTACTTAAAATGGAATTAACTGAAATTAACCCTAATCAATTAAATCACTAAGTATAATGAAATATATAACTAAATTAACATCCAACTATACATTTCACTTTCATGTAGAATGATACTAAACAAATAGGGTTTGAAATAAAAACCTAAATAAGGATGAGAAAATTATCTTTTTTGGAGCCTAGGAATTATATTTGATTGTGTTTGACTTGTAGGATGCCTTCCCTAATATCAGATCTAATTGTTTAACTATCAATTTGAATTTGGAAACTAGAGTAGGATAGGGAACTAGAGTAGGTAACTCTTATCCTTCCCAATTCTCATTTCCTATATTATTTTCCACTTGAAATGATTCCTAAAAGTTTGAGATAACATTTTTTAGCTATGAGATCTTCTTTCACTAATCTATGTTCATAATATTAAACCTAGATTTCACCTTATTCTCTTCAAAACCCTAATATAATCATGCACACTAGAAACACATAAAGATCAAATATAAAGGGCAAAATGGGGAAAGTGGGATATGGTCATGTTATTCTCAAAACCCTTGTTATCTTAAGTGTTGCCTATATAGCCCAAATGATAGGGACCTCATATGGATGTAATTCTCCCTTAGGGAATATAAATTATCAACCAAAGGGAATATAAATAATTAACCAAGAACAAATTCATATCTAAAATGATTTTTCCTAAGCCCTTCTCTTGGTCAAAACATGCAATCTAGGTGTGGTATGTAGATGCTTAATAATATGTAGAGATTGAGTTTGTTGTGTATTTATAATTTTTATTAGCTAGTGACAAAATATAAGTACTCCTCCCTTGTAAAATTCCTTATGTAAACTTTCAAATAAAAAACTCTTAATTTTG
This sequence comes from Torreya grandis, assembly GCA_037957365.1. Classification (NCBI taxonomy): domain Eukaryota; kingdom Viridiplantae; phylum Streptophyta; class Pinopsida; order Cupressales; family Taxaceae; genus Torreya; species Torreya grandis. Next base: position 1,054,298 of record JARHVA010004372.1, on the reverse strand, counting down.
ATTTTTTTTAAACCTACTCATGCACTAACTAATTTAAATAAATATAAAATGGTCATAAGAAGAGACCCAAAAAGGAAGGTACCTAAAGACACTATAGAATGGGTTTTAGAAAATAGCATTGGGAAGGACTCTATAGAAATGATCTAGTGCCCTCTATGGTGCTCTTGTCAAAAATGGATAAAAATGGGCTAAGACTCAAATAAATGGGCAAAGGCTCATGTGAATGTGTCAAGGATTGACATGGGAACACCAAAAGTGTAATAAGATAGAGATAAGATCATTGAAAAATGACAAAAGAATAGGAAAATACTAAAATTAAAAACACGAATAAGATTCTAAATCATCATTAAGAACCTCATGTGAAAGTACTAAAAAAGACATATTACTTGTTTTTTCTTGACCAAATTTGAGTGTACACAATATCTTTATGTGGCTAAATTTGGATTTTTGACACAATATGTTTATCAATTTTTTCCATCTTATTGATTAAATTATGCAAAGGGGCCACATAAGGAAATGGAATTAAACTATTTTTTATATTATATTATTCTATAAATTCACTTTCATTATACATATATTTGATGAAAATTTTACTTTTTAAAGAAGGGGCATTAAATTATTTGTTATTTTTTACTAGATCACATGCATACTTATGCATGTATAGATATAATATATCAAAATAAATATAATTATTATGTAATGTTATTTATTTAAATGGATAAATAATACCTTTAATAAATATAAATTTTAGTTCCAAATCTTAATTTTAAAACTTTAAAGAGTATGATGCATTTTTAAATTGGATATCATAATCCTAAAGAGACTCATCATCATGTTGCTATAAATTTTGAAAATGGTCTAAAGTTAATTTGGGCACATTGTATTTATTAAAATCTAAGAGATAAATGACTTATAATTTATTTAAAGTGGATAGGTAACCATTGGAAATACTATAAAACAAATTCCAAGCTTGTCTTGTTATGCTTCTATTGAAAGCTTTTAACAATAAGTGTATGTATTTATCCTAATGAACAAAATAATGTACATATTGAATTGCATGGTTGGAATGGTCTTAGGTACTAAAAAATAAAGGTAACATGGGTATGATTAATTCTTATGTATAAGTATATTCAAATATACTTTTAATGAGAAGTTTATATTTGATAATGTTATCATTAATACCAACATCATATGATAACATTTGTAAATTGAGAATTGAAACATGTCATTGAAGGTCTCTAGTGGTATTCATAATAGACATAAGATGAATAGAAAGAATTTTTGAAGTGTGAAGAGATGTACTTATGGGTTGTAATTGGACATATTTTTTAAACCCAAGAATGGTAGGTGTATCAATATGACTAGATTAGAAAAATGAGGGAATTTTTCTTAATTTTAAGTATTTTCATGATGGAACATTCATTTTACTTACTTTTATAAGGAATCCATGATGTCTTTATGAATTTTATAGAAATTTATGCAACTAAGTATAGTAATAATGGGCATAAGTGTATATGATTATGCTATTGTGGATGGAGGAAGACATGTTGACTATCTTCATGATATGATGGCATGCTTTATTGGTTATTAACAGCATGGACTATGGTGTCCAATATAATCTATGAGAAAATTATGGAAGTGGGATGATAAATATTATAAACCTTAAGTGTGCATAAATCAATGGAAGGATTCAAACATGCCTATTATTTTCCACATGATTTTGGTAAATTTTTTGATTCAATATTGAAATGATGGTTTGACATTTTTAATTTATTTTGATCCATATCTAAAACTTTGTAAATATATGACTCTTTTTGCTCATAGGTTATTCTTGATTTGACAAATTTGGATATGGAAGATATTTTCCTTTTGATTTTGGGATCTATATGATTTGGAAGAAGATTATAAAAAATAGAATAGAATGAATATAAAATATGAAACCTTAGAAACTTGAAAACCCTAGAGTAAGCTATGGTTGCTTAGGAAGACTCAGAGGTTGGGTTCATCTAATTTTTAACCCTTTTTTAAAATATTTAGGGTAGAATAGCCTAATCAAATAAATGGCCAAGCTATTTTAAAATTAGGCCAATCAAATAATTCATATTCATAATATGTTGATACAGTGCTTAATTATGAAAGTATGTTATATATATAAAGTACAATGCTAAACATTAATTTTAATCTAGAAAAATGAAGAATAAATAATACTTGGCTTATTATTTCGATGCACAAGTAAATCTATAAAATACAGGTGTATAATTAGATAGTTTGATACTCTACCATGATTCATCAAATTTCAAAATTTAGAATTTTTTCAGCCCAGACACTACCATCGAGATCTGGACACTACCATTGATGCTTTTATCCTAGTTTGAACACTTTTATCTTTTATGAAATATTGGTACTTTTTTGTAATAACTAACTATATATTCTAGAGTTCATTTTCACCTTTAATATTGTCAACTCATATCACACACATAGGTTCTGGATATCGATATTTTTCTCAAAACCATAGGTCCTCAAATTAGGCATGTCACCTAAAAAAATTAGGGTTAGTGGTATAAAGTGAATTTGAGATGACCTTAAATATCCCTCTATCAGTGATTGTTTCCTACATATCTATATACTTTGAAGAGGACCTCAAACTGATGTAGTTATCCCCTTATGCGATCTTGTGTGTGAATAATTGTCCAATATGCTATATGTGAGGGCATGTAGTGATATATCTTGTAATTTGAAAAATATTAATCATGGTTGTATATTTGAGTGATTAAAACCTATAATAATACTACTCCTATGATTTATTTTGAAATAGGGAATAATGGGGTAGTTTATAAATCTTGAGAGGTGTTTAAGATTGGAATACGATAGATTTGTGCTTGATTTTGTACTTTATGATGATGAATTATATTTTACTTATAGTTATATAAAACCTTTTGAAATTTATCAAAATATGGTTAATTAATAAAAATAACACAACCCATGCATGTCAAAAGATTTTAAAATTTTATCATTTGTAAGGCTTGGACAATAGTATCAGATCTAGAATACTAGTGTCGATGCTAGTGTCCTAGTCTAGATGGTAGTGTCAGAGAGGATAGAAAGTTGTTGAAGATATGTAACTACTAGATTAGGATATATATCAGGTTTTACATATACTTTAGCATACAAGTGATCTATGAAATAAAAATATCATGGTCAGAGTAAAGGATAAACATTTAGGCATAGTGAAATCGAAAAAGTGATCTTTTTAGCAATGAGAACATTATGAACTAAATAACTGAGCCTATAAATAATAAAATATTATTTATATGGTACCTTAGTCTTATACACTTTTAAAATAAATTTCATGGTTGTACCTTTTAGTTCTATACTTGCCCATTGTCAAAAGGTTCATGTTTACTATCTCTTTGTGCCTAATTACTTATCTCTTAGTCTAGCCATTATTATTTCAATGACTAGACATTCTATACTAAGCAAAAATATCTAAAATTAATTATTATCATTCACTACTATTTATAGACTTGTACCTAATTTTTAGTTCCCTAGACACTTACGTCTTATTTATACACATGCATTGACACAAGCAAACACTTTTCCTATAAGTTTTTAAGTGCCCAAAAGTCATACAATTTATTAAAAAAGCATATCCTAAAGGCCAAACTAAGTTATTTAATGTGAGATATTTAAAAAATGGATTGGTATATATATAATATCAAACCTCATTCATTCCTCACTTAGAAATCACATACAACTCACAAAGAAATATACAAAGAAGAACCTAATCAAGAATTCAAGTGATCAAACATGACCTATTCATCCATATTTACATAGCAATCATAGGATAAGTATTTCCACATGTCTGAAGCATTCAAAGAGCATACCATCATCCATATTTTATAATTTAAAAGTTAGGTCACTATGATGAAAATGTAGCAAAAGATAACGTTATGGGAGAAAACATAGCCGACATTTGGTCTCAAGAGAAAACATTTCAAGTATTTATGGTAGGTACATAATAACATAGTGGAAAATAACATCACCATTCACCAATACCATTAAGCACATTAATATCTATGTATCACCATTTGCTAATGTTAACTGGTGTTGTCTTTACTATGTTAATGTTGTATTTGATACTCAAGCATGCCTGCTAGATTATATGTTGCACATGTTTATGAATACAGTTACTTCCATTTATGAATTATTTCTTTACACAATTTGATTTTTATTTTTATTGGCTTCATCTTCTATATTTTTTTAGAGTAATGGTTTTTTGTATTTCATAAATTAGTAATAAATGTTGATGTCATCCATATTGTATGTCTATGCTAATGTTATGTGTTGAAAATAATTAAGTGTTATAATGTTATGTTTGTTAGTTTTAAATAATATCATCTACCTAAATAGTTAGAAATGAGGGTTTCTTCTTCTCTATATCTATTGTGAAAGCTTTGTTGAAGGAATGGAGAATAAGCATGGGTTTTAATCTCTTCATTAAATCTCTGCAACTATTGTTTGATTTCTTTTATCTATTTTTAGATAATAGACATAATATCAGAGTAATTATTAAGATTGAATGCTAGATAAGTTTGAAGGGAGATATTTAAGACATTTTATTACAGATCAGGGAGAACCTAGAAAGCATAGAAAATAACAGATTCTTGGTAGAGAGATAAATATTCCCTAAATTAGGATAAATGCAAACAAATTCATGAAAAGATTGTGTTAATTTTGTGAGACATTCCCAGCCTATTTTTATTGAGAAAAAAGTTCAACATCTCCATTGTGCCATAAATAACCTAAACATGATGGAATAGATGTTTAAGAAATTCAAAAATTAATCCCAAATCATGATTATATTTTTTGGGAACTTTTGTTAAAATATGTGCCTTAATCCAAATTTTCTTTAGAAAACTATGTGATATTCCTACTGTTAGTTACTTTATTTGAAATTCAAAGTAAAGGTTATTGGTAGACATTGTTCAATTTCCAAAGTATTAGTTTTCATAAGACCAATATGAGGCATTATACACATCTTTCAATTACAGCTCTAAATTCATGAAATTGTATTTTTTTTGTTTATTTTTTGCAACTTTGGTGTATTATGATTCTTGATAAATTTGTGTTACATTCTCAATTTTTCTATGTTTTTTACTTGCTACATCTTATCCTACAATGTTATGTCTACGCTAAATTTTCTTCCACTAAATTTTCTCTGTCTATGTTTTCTTTCACTATGTTTTCACTGCTACATGATCACATAGAGCCGCATGTCTTTGTTTATCACACATTTCATCATTGTGCACATACAAGCCAACACATAGGGATAACTACATCATTTTGAGGCCCTCTTTATATTATAGGATATGTAGGCAGTGCTCATTAATAGAGGGGTATTTGGGGTCAGCTTGACACCATGATCCCACTAACCCATTTTTCCCATAGTCATTCTAAGTGTGAAGATATAGGGTTTGATAATTTGACAAAGAGTGAAAACTTATGAATATGATCTAAATACATTAGAAGAAATTCAACATAGAATCCATAAGGCTCTAATTGGTTACATATAAATCTAGTCATTATTCTATATGGGACACCTATGGTAGGGTTAGACACCTATATTTACACATTTGTCTAGATTTGATGCAAGCATCTAAGACCAAAATAGGATATGCCTAGAATCTGATGACTAATCTAGGATCATTTTCTAACTTACTCTAGATCAGATGTAAATGTGCATAGTAAACCAACTAAGTATTATTTTTTTCTAATTCATTTTAATAACTATCAATAGTTATACTTTACTATTTTTACCAATATTAGTTATATAAATTTAGAATGTTTTTTGTTTGAGTTTTCTATTAATTAGCTTTCTCATTATGCTATTTCACCACATTTATGTAAAATATAATCTAATATTTAACCTTAAATACCCCTGCATTTTTAAATTTATGGTTAAACATTTGGTGAACCCAACCTTTGTGTCTCTTTACACAAACCCTAGTTTTTCTTAAGGTATTCAACCTCATGAGGTTTTTCATTGTTTCTTTTTCTCATGTTTATTATATTATTTGTATGCAACCTAGGCATATCCATATATTAGGTGGTGTTTATATTGAACACTTTTAGATTCTCTTTTTCCACCTAAGATGGCTCAAACCAATGAAGTATCAAATTGTATGCCTAATGAAAGTTACAATAATGAAACTAAACACAATACTAAATAATTTATCATAGAAAATGATTTTGATCATGTAATAATAAATCTAATGCAAACAATAAACATGAATAAATGGATTAAGATAAATTACAATATCTTTCTATGTTTCAAGAGTGTATCCTCCAAAACCCTAAAGATCTTAATGAGAACCTCATAACTATATTAGAAACTAAAAATAAAAAAACATAGAAGAATAACTAGGTGTATTTATTGATCATGATATTAGAGCTATAGGACATCCCCATATTATTGTAAACCTCATTTGGTCACATCATCACTTCATGCATAAAATGGGGGAATGGTCTATGTATTTACACCATTATTCCTTAAAACAAATCCTACTATTGCCACATCCTCCATGGGAAACTTTGGCACTTACACCTAATTACTAGTTTTAATGCCTATATCAACTCAATTTATGGGAACACCTCCTTTGGTGGGTTCTCAAACTTAACCTCTTAGAAATCAAACCATAAAACATTTTCAATCTAAGGTCACTTATATTGAGAAAAAATAAATGAAGTCACCTTATGTTATTGATTCATAAGAGGTGTTGCATAACCCCCTTTCACCTAAGATATATTTTTACCCCTTGAAAAATAGTTTTATTGCACCTAAGTTAACATTTTATGATGGAAAGGGTGATCATGAAAAACATCTCCCATATTTCTATGTGGCATACCTTGATTATGCATCCAATGATAAAATTTTGACTAAACTATCTCCTAGGACCTTGAGGACTATTCTCTAAGGTAGTTCTATGATTTACCGAAACAACCACTAAAATATTTCAAGCATATTGTTGGTCATATTTTATTACACTTTTATATCAACATTACAAAAAAGGTATCATATCCCCAAATTATAAATATCAAACAAGGAATCAATGAACTTATCAATAAATATGTCTTGAGATATAAGATAATGTTGGCCAAAATGACAAATCAAATGGTAGATAAAGAGATTCAAGACATCTTCAAGTAAAGTTTATTTTCCCAATTACATGAGTCCGTTATTTTCTAAAATTTCAAATATTTTGATGACTTATGCCACATTGTTTGAGTTTGTGAAATTAAACTTATTTCATTGAACAAGCTTATGTAGCAGAAAACTTGACTACATCTAATACCAAGCTTCATATCAACTCAAGTGATAAGGTCAAACCTAAAGAACCTAAAAATAAACAAATATAAATATCAATGCAGTATCACATCAACCTAATCAAATTGTCTTATCTAAAGCACCAAAGAGATAATTTACAAAATTACCTAAGTATTTATCTTCACTACTTAAAAAGCTTGTAGATTACCATATTATATCTCACCCTCTTTCCATATAGGTTGATATGAGTATACCTTTACCTCATGAACATAATTACAATGTTTATTGTGACTATAACAATGGCCCTGGTCATTCTACTAATTGATTTTATACCTTTAATCATAAGATACAATACCTTTTTTATAAATAATAGCTTATATTTGATGATCCTTGAAAATATTTAGAGTCACAACTTGGTTACCATTAAAACCAAAATATGTTTAATGATCCATTACAAGATCATTCTCAAAATAATCTAGATGTGAAAATGCCATATAATGCACATCCTCCTCTACCACATTATGTGTACCAATTAGATGGGATTATTGATATTTATACATGACATATATCTCCTATGGTTCAGAGACCCTCTATTACTTTTGATGAAGGTGAAAATATGGATGATGACTAATATATTCATTCATTATTAATTTTATCATACCTTGATCATCAACCTATTCACACTATTATCATTGATAATTATTTAGCAAAAAAATGTACCATGACATTAATTGCACATTTGGGATATACACATGATGATTTTTACCCTTCAACAAAAATGGTCAAATCATTTGATGGGACCTCATAACATGTTCTTGGTGAGATTGATTTACCTTTATAATTTGGCCTAGTACATGTGGTCACTACATTCTTAGTTATACCATACATGTGAGTATTTTTTATGTTATTGGGATGACCTTGGATACATAAACTTCATGAAATACCTTCTAGATTGAATGGGTTTATCAAATACATTAATACCAATAGAATATTCATAGTTCCTAGAATTTCATATGAATATACACTTGAATAAGAGAAGCTTATTCTAAGACAACTAATTATAAAATTGGTGTCGCTTTCAAAACATGCCATAATTTCATTAGTGAAATAATGTAACCTCTTGTTCCTTTGGGGTTTGGTCTTCTATTCTAATCAAGTTTAGGTCTCTTTTTATTCGTGGTCTGATTAAAAAGTTCCTTGACAAGTTGTAGGTTTGGCATTGCATTAAATTTACTCTTTGAACTAGGTTTGAACTTAAATTATATGTTACATGTATTTGGTTTAAAATAATTTTATAAATTAGACCTGTATTGATATAACTTTTTGAACTTGTTTAAATTTGATGTCTTGGTCTATTTTTTATCAAATTTTAGATTAATTTAAAGTTCCCATTTTTAGTGCATTGCACCTCAAATTTATATAAATTACCTAACTATTTCAAAGGTATTTGATTCTTTTCTTAAGTAATTTGGTCTATTTTTTCTTTGTTTTCATCTAAAATAACTAAGCATTCATGTAACATTATTCATCTACTTAGTCATTTTTCATAAAGCAGACTCATTTTGGCTTTGGGATTGATTAAGTGTTTAAGTCTTTTCAATGTTTTACTCTAGACTTGATCACTTTTATTTAAATATAATTAGTTGTTTTATTTCAAAATCATATTATTAAGTCTAATGGCTATGTGATTTCCCTATGAAACCAATGGTTTTCTAGACTTACTTGTGAGACCTTAGGAAAGTGAGGAGCTACCACTTATCACTCACTCAATTTCTTAGGCCTCTTTTAACTTAGCCATTTTGCATAAACTTATTGATTATATGAGATAGTGGCATGTGGCATGATCCTATTTATCTATATTCCCATAAATCCTTAGACCACTAGATGCATGAGATCACACCATGTGGTATGATCTTATCTCTCTATGACCATAAGGTATTTTTTATACTTATTATGATATTCAACCCTTTAGATACTTGGGATCATGCCAAGTGGCATGATACTACTTCTCTAGGCCCTCAGGGTGGTCCATATGTTTTTTAGTCTATTATTAGGCCCCAAGTGAGCACGATCTAGACAAGTGTCAAGATCTAATTCTACCAAGATTTTATAAGTCATTGACTAAATTAGATGTTAAATTATGCCTCAAATGAGTAAACAGATGTCATGTGGCATCGACTACCAACTAGATAGAAGGTTAACATCCACATCAGCATTTCACCTACTTAAAATTGATGGTTGTTTGGCCTATCAAGACCATCATATACATAGCATTATTTTCCCTTTAGACCTTAATTGTCGAATCTGATAAATTCTTTAGATTTTGAGTTCAATTTATCACTTAAAAAGATCAAAAATATAAAATTAACTCTATTTATTTGTTCTTTTTTATCTAGAAGGACTTAATCATTTATCTAATGGACTACCTTAATTTTATCTTGGTAAAAATCCCCTTTTGTATTGTTAATTTTATAATCTCTTTATTCAATCTTTATGCCTTAGTCAATTTTATTATAATTATAGGTATAACAGATAGTCTATTTATTTAAGTTTCAATAAATATAATTTATTTAAAAAATAATAGCTAATTATCTCTACATAGATCTAGATTCCCCAAGATTATGCCAACTATCAAGATCTTAGAGCTCCATAGCTCTGCAAAACTTTTAAAAAAGAGTCAGGCCTTTGACCCTTTAGGTGCCTGAGATCATGCCACTCATAATGATCCTAATTATTTAAGCCCTTGACATGATCAAGATGTATCAATAAAGTACCATATCTTCTAGGAAAATAAGATGATGCCATGTGGAATCATCCTGCTTCTCCACACCTATAGACTAAATGGGAGTAGTATGATAGAGTATGGACTAGGAGTCCCTGAGATGATATCACATGGAATAATTTTGAGAATATAGGGTAAATAAAGTAGTGAAAAATGATCAAGGACCTATGAAAATTTGGGTGAGTGAGATCTTACCACTTATTAATATATTTTTTCATCATATTCAAAGAAAAGTTAAAGGCCCTTAGCAAGTTGTGAATTAATAGAGAAGTGACATAGCAGGATCCCTATTTATCAAGGACACACTGGATTTCCCAAATCAACAAGAAGAGGAAACATAGAATGAATTTCTTGATGAAGATATGTGGACCTCTAAAAACAAGATCAAATCTTGAATTTGACACCCATTTTACATGTTTAGCTCATCAAAATATGGAAATTAGAATGTGAATCCAACTAGATTTGTGTAGTTATTGAATATCTTATCACCTAGTACAAATATATCAGGGAAACATATTCCAAAGTAAATATGGTACTAGGATAATATATATAGTGGTATGCACATCAAGATTAAATAAGCCAATATCACAAAAAGACAAAGAATGTCCATGCATAATCAATTTTCAAGAGGATTGTTCATATCTAGAGGATGAAAACTTGTGCCCATACATTTAATATAGTATCAATCCATCAAAAAGAGTGGAATCTAACTTGACCATGTGTCAGTTAAATTGATACATCATATAATATTATTGAATTACTAATAATTATAGAAATGGGTCCATCCATCAAAGAGCCATAATCTTTGAAGATAGGCACACAAAAAAAATTGTGCCTTAGTTGTTCCATGTTATTGAATGCTTGTAATTTCTTGGTGGGTGAATAATGCATTGAATATTTTCAACCACTTGGATAATGGTGAGGCTATTAAAATTTTATACAGTTCTAGTGATGAGACTGTGTTGAGGGCTAGTTGATTAGTGCTAGAATAGAGTAGACAACCAAACATATTTTTTTATAATTTCTTACTTTTTTAGGTTATATTTTGTTTTAACATTATTTGAGGTTGTTTGAATCTCTTTCTATAGTTTGTTTGAACATTGATGAATTTTAATGTTGTGTATCAAGAACTATCTTTTATATAGAAGATATATAATTGATATTCATTACCTGTGCATGTCTATGGCAGTTTTATTTCCCTCCTCTACATTGTTTTTGGTCTTCATACTTTTTCACCTTCTCTTCCTTTTGTTTGTGCTATGTTGATTAAATATAAATTTGTTTATCATGAGATTTGTCTATTTAATAGATCCAAAACAATCTTAATTATAAAGTGAACTCATCTTTCCTTTCTCCTTACCCTTTCTCTCTGTTATTATTTTTTATATCAATATTAGTTTAGATTTAGTTTAGTCTAAATTATATTTAGTTATTCAAGCTTTATCTAGAATACAAGTTTATCCTTTAACCTATATGTTATGCATTATTTAAATTAGTTGACTAGAGACTAGTGCCAACCAATAGTGAGTTCAATAACAAATTTAAACTATTTGGTTCTTCTAGACAAATATAGACCAAAATATCTCCCATAAGTCTCAAATACATACTCCAAATAGGCCCCTTGTATGAAATACCTTGCATCATCCAACTGAGGTATCTTGTACACCATAACCTAGTAGACAAAGATCTTGGGAAAGTTATTTCCATAGCCTACTTCCTTTCAAGAGAGGTGGAAGGGAAGAAGAAGGGGGAATCATCACTAGTTGAGTCATTTTCCTCTCCCTCTCTTCCATATAGATTTTATGTGGCTATGATAAATACAACACCAATAGATTGATTCTATATGTATGGCTTGATTTGGAATATTTATTTTAGATTTAAGATAGGTTTTAGTCTTGTGGTTATGTTTTCCATACCCTATTATGTGCCTAAATAGTACACCAATAGCTTGGTAAAAGGAGGAATGAATAGGATGTTATATAATGTTTATGTTTGATTTCTATATTGTTTCTTACCTTTGAAACCATAGATGGCCTTAGCTTGGCTTGGTGGAATTTTTTTCCCTGTGAACATTCCAGGGCCTACTCATGACTTGTTTAAAATACCTAACAAATTATGTTCAAAATATACCAATGATGAGATTGAAAATGTTGAAGAATGCATTCAAGCATTTAAAGAGGCCATAATTTGGATCTAAATAAAACATGAGGAGGTGGTTTACCACCTATTTCCCTATTCCCTAGATGTAGATGCTTACCATTGGTATATAAGTCTACCAAGTAGATACATCACTTCATGTACTATTTTTGAAAATCTATTTGTTAACCATTTTATTGTGCCTATTGACCTTACTACCTTATACTATCAGTTTTATAAAACTTGTAAGTATCCTAAATACCCATAAGTTCATTCAATAGTCATTTTCACTAGTTTTATAGGAGGTTGAAATACCCATTCCTATAACAGAGGTAGTGGCTATTAAACTTTATATAAGAATATTAGATACCCTAACCACTACACTTATTTAGAGGACCCCATATGCAATCACATATTTGGCATCTACTTATCATGAAGCATTCATCATTGAAAAACAAGCCATGCCACATGGTTATGGTGTTGATAAAAATTTCTCATTAGAACAACTAGGTGTTCATGCCCAAAATACTCAAACTTATATGTTTATATATTATCCCATGAACTAATGTGTGCCTTATAATCATATGTCCAACTAGACTTCCCTATGATAAAATAGAACCCTATTATTGATATAAATGTAAATGTCTATAGATATTCAACTCTTGATGAATAGGTTGTTTTGCTTTGTGCTAATAATCAAGTATATTTTGTTGGTTTTATTGATCAAGTGTCATTTTTTATAGGAGGTGATACATAAGAAATGCATGGGGTAGCTTATGAGACTACATTTCTAGGTACACAACTTAGAATATATGGATGTAGAAATGGGATGGATTTTGAAACAATCATGTTAAATGAGAATGTCCCATTCTGAAGGCAAGAACTAGTCCCTAAGAGTAGTGATGATAATAATGATGTAGAACAAGGTAACAAGATGGGTTACTTTTTAGGTTAGTATTCAAATACAATCAAAATCATGAAACTTAAAACTTCAAGCTTCTTTCTTAGGGTGAGATATTACCACTAAAGCAAATAAATCAATACATGAAGATGAACAATACTTTCACCTTCCTTGAAGACTCCAAATAGTGATTGTTGGGAAAATGCTTGTGCTCAATTTGTGGATATATGAGTCTTTATCAATGAATGTCTTCAATATGGTAGCATCTCCCCTTTTCCACTATGTCTTTGTTAACTTTATATGAAGAATGGTGAAGCTTCTTAATAATATTTTAACATTAGTTCTTTACACAAAAATATTAATATAAAATGGTCATAGTCCTTGTATTTATAGCTTAACTGAAATGATATAGATTATCCATCTTAAGATCAAGATATGTGGCCCAAAATGAATTCAAATTTGGAAGAATGGAGTAATTAATAGGCATGGCTTGCACAAATCAGATATTTATTGCATTGATTAGACATGGCTTGCATTTTGACCTTCGTGATTGCTTATGTCATGATGATGTCATATTTTGTTAAATTTTCATTTTTTAAAATTAGATATTAGATAATTTATTATGAATTTTTCACTTAAGTATTTAATTGGATTTAATTAGTTATTGAATCTGATTAATATTTTTGTAATTCTTATAATTCAATTAGCATCCATGCACTATTGGTCAAAAAAATCAATTTTTAGGTCAGAATTTGACTAGAATGAACTAAAAGAAAATAAAAATTGTGTATAGGATAATGTCCCAATTAAGACCATATTGACGTGAATCAAGAATTGCACGTGACATGTATTGATGAATCAGATTAGTTTCATGGTTTTGGTCTAATTTGTGTGTTATTTTAAGAAGTCATTTAGACTTAAAATTTTGATATGACAGTGGTGAAAATTATATGTCTACACTTTTACCATGTTTGAGAAGGTGTTACAAGATATTAGGCATAGTAACATCTTTTCAAAGAATGAAAAGGTCATTAAGAAGAATTTGAAAATTTTGGCCAAAAAAATAATCAACAACCCATGATGCCCCCAAGAGAGCGTACGTGAGGATGAAAAATGAGCATGGGCTCTCAAAAAGAGATAGAATAAATAAAATAAATTGGCCCCAAAAAGGGCAGTCCTAGTTGATAGAGAATAAGGTTCCCCAGTGGAGCAAATTTGATCACTTGAATTAGGGAGTTTCTCCAATAGGGTAGATTTGATCATTTGATTAGTCCAAAAAGTTTTCCCTAATAGGGCATATTTTCATTTGGAGAAATGATGATTAAGAACATGAATAAATGGATGGGCTATAGTATACAAAGAGATATATTATTGCACCATTATCTATTTAGACTTCCCGCATCTATATTTTTGATATAACACTAATATGGTATGCACCATGATATAAAATACCATGATGACCAACCCATAATATGATTAAAAATTAACCCCTGATCTGATTTTAAAATGATAACATCACATCAGTGATAAAAACCACGATGGTAATGTTGGTGAATGCCAATGGATAGACTCAAGTACAGTGGAATAATAGAAAGCACCATGATGTTGCCCCTATCAACATTGTGAAATGAGTTGAGGCAAAAACAAAAAAGGGAAATAAACATAATTTTAACAAAATACGTACACACAAATTGAAAAATCAATATATATTGTATAATTGATTCAAGAAACACACTAAGACCAATGGAAAATTCCCCAAGCATTACCTAGGAGATACATGAAATCATCTCATGGGGTGATCAAAAAAAATTGATGGGTGGGCCCATGGGAAAAAGAAATAAACACATGTTTCAGTAGACAAGGCTGAAAAATGGAGTAGTTAAAATAAAATAGATCAAAAAATGGGCAAACAAGGCAAAATTGAGACTCTTGGGAAGAAAAATAGATCACAAATAGGCTCAGAGGGTAAAAATTCAAAAATTTGACTATATATTCACCCCTAGGGGATGAAAACTATGCATTTTTACCCTTCAATATTACAATATTGAGCTTTGGTAATTTTTCATGAGAGAGACTTATTAAATAGCCAATATCCCCTACCACTAACATCTTGGATATCACATGCAAGAGTACCAATGACCACCGGGAGTGAAGCATTAGTAAGTACCTTTTTTATTTTTAATTTGGTCATTAATCATACTTATAAGGCCATAGAAGTAGGTGAAAAAGAGACTTTATCATTTTCAAAAGGAGTAAAATGATGAATTTGATAATGCAAATGGTAGGAAAACCACACAAATGGTGATCTCTCAAAGAAATTGATGAGATCATCAAAATAAAAAAATACAAAATGGCAAAATTATATCTATCATTAAAAATCACATAAAAGATAAAAATGTGAGTCAAATGGTAGTATTACCAGTCAAAGAATGGTATCACTAAGGAAATGATGAAATCATTTAACAAACATTCATGACATGAAAAATGGTGAAGTCACTAGAAATAGTGAGGTCATCTTGCCAAATAGTGGGATCAACCTATGTAATAATGAAGTTATGGAAGTGAGGAGGAAAATGATAAGATCACCCTACATAATGGTGAAGTAACTCTAGAGAATGATGAAGTTGCCAAGGAAAATGGATAGGTAGACAAAAATGGAAAATGATTCAAGAGAAAATGGAAATTAAGATAGAAGAATATAATTCTAAGTCATGTTGGCCATATTTTGCCCACATACCAAGCATGTGCCTAATTACTAATAATCCCAATGTAAAGACATTATAGAGTGCTTTGATTGAGTAAAGAAGCACATGGAATTCATCTGGTCCACTCTCCATCCAAATTTTATCCAGGCATTTGGCTATAATGGAAGAAAATCATAAAGTAGGCAATTTCATGGTGCTAGATCTCGCACATGTGAATGAGTCAAGGAGAAATAGTCACATGGGTTTATTCATTTTTTATCCTAGTTCATATCCACCAAGTTTTAACTCACACATTGTAGTGTAATAAAATATATGCATGAACAAATTTGGATCCTAATGCAAAATTTGATAAGTTTCCATACTTAGCCATTTTAGGCCAAACTGTCATCAAGACGTGATGCAAGATCACATGAACCAATCAACTTCAAACTTTTTATAGAAGCATGTGGAAAGCCTGAATGGCCAAAAACTCAAGAGGGTTTGTTATTTTCAGTGTTAGGTACATTCTTTGCAAATGTGTTGCCTCCATGATCTTTGTGCTTCAAGTTATAAAATTACAAAGTTGGTCAAGAAATGGTAGATGTCTACATGAACATCATTTTTATGACCCATAAAATGATTGTTTGGATCCAAATCCTTGGTATAAACCTAAAAAGGAACATGTAATTGATAAGTATCAAGCACATAGGAGCTTTAAGAAAGTTAAATGGTCAGTGAATCCTAGGAATCAATGAGAGATTAAGCTTAAAGTGGTGGGTCCCAAATATCCATGGTCCATATTTGATCAGATTTTAAAATATGATGGTGTAAAATGAAGACAAAAGGGTCAAGAATCCTAGGTGGTTTTGATAGCCAATAGCAAAGAAGTGAGTCAAGATATTTTGATGAAAATTGGTAAAACATGAACGAACCCAACTCGATATGCAAATAAAAGACCCAAACTTGATCCCAACCCAAGTTGGTGGAATAAGTAAAGGAAATAAGCTTGATGTGAACTTAGATAGGACTTGACATTGAATAGAATGACATCTATAAGTAAAACTATATGAAAACCAATATCCTTAGATTGGTTTTTGTCTATAGTTAATCTACTCTAGGATCCAAATCATAGAGAATATATATGATTAATGGGGAGATCATTCCAAGTCATGTCTTCAACAAACTACCATTTAGACAGGCATGACATGTCCCTCATAGGTGTAAATATTTTATCCTCTTGATGAAATCTAGTGGAGGAACAATAGATCATAACTTAGGGATTTAGAAAGTAGTTGGAGCATTCACTTCCAATTAGATCATGACTTTCCACTTTTGGTAAACTCTTGTTTTCTAGTGCAACCTACTAAAACTAGAATGATTCAAAGGCTTCTAGGCAAATCATGAATATCTCGCTCATAATGGCCTATTCTGATTGAACCAAAAGCTTGGTGAATTGTCTCTTAAAAATGATAGCTCATTAATTATCATGAACAACATGTTTATCCACCTCTCTCTCTTCTTCCCCTTCTCCTATATTAACCATTTATTTCCATTTTGTAAAGGGACCTTAGATTTTAGACTTTCTTTTATCTTTTTGCTAAATAAGACATTCCTTGAGATACTGCAAAGTATACTCAACTTGATTATGCTTGACCCTATCAATAATTTTTAATAACTACCTCTTAAAGCAATAAGACTTTCTTTGCCTATCTTTTGCCTTGAATATGTGTTTGGTGAGTTGTGTATTGTGGCATTGTGTGAAGGAGAATCTTCTTTATCTATGGTCCTTTTTTACTTTATTTAGAGGGTTTTCAATGTTGTTTATAGGTCTAAATTAGTGTTCTATTATGAACTTCTTCTATGAAACACTTATGCAAATTATCTTGATCTTAAGATTGGGTGAGTTAGTACTATATTTTGCTAATCTAGTGTGGGTTTGAGCTTGTGGGAGTTTCCCCTTTAATTTTGGTGCATCACCTAGTTAACTTTCTTAGGATCCCTTACTCTCTTTCTAACCCTTTTTCCCATGAATCATTAGGCTTAGTTTTAGTCTTAGGTGAGCATCAAAGAGTAATCCAAACTAATTATGAGATTTAACCCCAACATAGGTGACCCATAACCTTAGTTTGTTCCCATGTTTGATCAGGGTTTGAGTAAGGAAGCCTGCATAACCTCCTTGCTCATCTCAAGGTGTAATTCTAGTTGGTAATAATTTTTAACATGCCCAATAGGCCTAAGGTCCAAATTAGTGGAATATTTTTTGGTGTTAAATTTTACATATCGACCTTTGGAGGAATTTTGAAAAACATCAATGGTGAATTCGAACATCCATCAACTAGTTTAATTAGCCCAAGTGCCTAGTCACCATCATTCAGTGTGTATAATCACCATCCATTTGTTCAAAATGGATGTTAATTCATTCCTTATCCTTCATATCAAATTAGCAAATGTTCATGGATTTACTGAAGTGGTCCTCAAAATTTAGTGTAACATCCATATAATCATTCCTATCATCCCTATAGCAAGCTTATCTACCCTCCATATCAACCTACCTTCCCCTCTAGTCAACCTCATTGACCCTCACTTCTATCAACTAAGGAACATGAAGTCTTTTCATCTTGGATCCTCTCTTATGTCAATAACCCTAACTGTTTCATACCCTCTATTATGAAAACCTCCCCTCCCACACCCATTCAATAAATGGAAGAGGTGGAAAAATCTTTCACCATGTTCCCCTCATGGAAAACAATCAAAGAGGGTATAAAAAAATGGAAACGTTAGTCAAGAAGGTTTAGGAGCCAGTCTTCATAGGATAAGGATTATTTATGCAAGAGATGAATTGAACAACTATAGTTCAACTCAATCAGCTTGGTGTACAAGAGTTTGAAGACTCTCCCTCCTTCCCTTAGAAATATCTTAAAGAAGACAACATGAGTGTCTATGAGTAAGAGGTCATAATAGGCAAACCACTTTTTTCAAAAGGGGAGGAGTCAAGTTTTAATCTAATTTATTAGTATAGCTTTAATAGTTTAGAGCCTAAAGATGTGGATGAGAGTAGGAAAAAGTTTGTTTTGTCCTATTATCTTCCATTTGGTATGGATACAGATGGAAATGAGTAAGATGAAAAGATTGATAAATTTAATTAATCGGTTGACCATGTTAGAGAGGTCATAAATGAGCTTGAGGAAGAAATAAAGGGGGAAAAATATCAAGAAGAAGTATGGTAATAGTTTTAATATGAATTCATGGATAGGTAGAGGTTATAAAATAGTCTATACCTCCTCTAGAGCATGAAAAAGAACTCATCAATCAGGTGGAAGGTGTTGAATAATCTCAAGATGAGATATTCTTTGAAGGCAGTACTGATAACTTAAAAAATGAAGGAGAATGGTTAGATTCAAATCCACAAGGATATGGCATGTTAGGCATTAGGTGGATTGATGAACTACCATATGGTCCCCTCAAAAGAAAATAGAGCATATATGGTGTTGAAATTGGCATTGTCTCAGATGACCAAGAGGAAGTTGCTTTATGGGATGACTTAGAGCTTTTTTGTCTGAGTCTGGATAGTCAACCAACCACCAATTCAAAAGAGGAGTTTGCAAGGGGACCAACAGTCCAAATTAGAGAAAGCCTTAAAAAAAATGGACCAATATGTATACATTAGAGACATGATTTCTCATTTTCATCCATTTGAGAGTATGCCAAAGGAATTAGTAGCCTAACATGTCATCTCATGTACCATAAGCTCTCAAAGGCAAGGTGTTTACCAACCTAGTTTTTCACAAGTGATGCTAAATCCTTTCCATTTGATCCAAGTGGGAATTACTTATAAATTTTAATCTTGTATATAGGTTAGATTAGTTTTTATGGTTTTCTCTAAGTGCCCTTATGCATATTTGTTTAGTAAGTTAGTTGTTTTTCTTTCCCACATTTACTTACATGCATATAATTTTGTTGTTTTATTTTGGTTGTTATTTCAAGAGAAAGTTCTAGAAAAAGGTAGCCTTGCATATTCTATATGATTAGCTTAGTTACAGAGGATTGAATCCATGCCTAATAGATCATACTAGCAGATGAATTGGGTTCTCAAGCATAGCAGGCATGCTTCCCTATGAGTCACTAAATATATTGGCCATATTTAGCCCACATACCAAGCATGTACCTAATTGTTAATAGTATTGATATAGAAACATTATGGATTTCTCTAAATAAGTAAAGAAGCACATGGAATTCATTTGGTACACTCACCATCCAAAGCTTGTCCAGACATTTGGCTACATTAGAAGAAAAGCATAAGGTACGCATTTTCATGGTGTTATATCTCGCACATGTGAATGAGTCAAAGAGAAACAGTCACATGGGTTTATTGTATATGTATATGTACACACACATAATTATTTGTTGTGTTTGATTCAATTTTTTCTCTAATATTTACACTAATACCTAATATATTGAGTTAGTGGAGTTGAATTTGAAACACATTTTTTACTTCTAGGCAAATCTCTAACCAGAAAAGCATTGGGGCAAGAATAGATGAGATCTATACATCACAATTATTTTTACTTATATTATGTACATGGATCACATATCAAAGTTCATATTAATGTGTGTCACTCAAATTCTTGTTCAATTCTTTAGCTAAGAAGAGAATAATATTAGAGACCATTTATTTTCTCTGCATGGGTCAATCAAGATTGGACCTTTGGCATATCCACTTGCAATCAAACATAAGCAACATAGGTTATCTCATGTATCACCTTCTTCTTTTTACTCTATAACTTTCATTTCACTTCATTATTAGAATAAGGTTGGGGTGGGGGAGGGGGGGTTGGTAGGGGCGGTTGGGGGGAATGTAGACACTCAAATTTGGTCAAGCAAACACAATTTGTATGCATTTTATGACTATATATATATATATATATATATATATATATATATATATACACACACACACACACACATACACGTGTGTATGTATTTGTATATGTATGGTTTATCTTTTTAGGATTATGGAATCTAACCCAAAGGTTGATAAAGATCTAAGTAATAAAATACTGCAATATCAATAGCCACTAATTTGTGCAATAATCTATTTATTTAAATATTCTATAAATAGTAATGGTTTAGAAAAGGTGTACTTAGATGGAAAATATGACTGAGATAGACAAGTGACAGGTAAAGAGTGATGTAAAAGTAGCATAGAGTGTTGTTAGTAGAGAATAGGTGTCAAAACCCTCTTCAAGTAATAGTGCATCCCTCTTTGCCAATAGTGCATTGTGTTATTTACCTTTTGTACTATGTTAATGACCTTATGTAGTTAAATTAGTGAAATTATAAGTAGACCTTAGCTCTATTTTAGGGATATTATACTTATATAAATAAGACCTAGATTATCATCTATTTTGTGTTATAATTGATTTCACTATGAAACCCTAAGCCTCCATGCTTGTTAGGGTTTTGATGAACACAACTGGAATAAGAGTGGCATTAGTAGGTTAGGCTAGGTAAGACCTCAACACCCCATGTGCTAAGCTTTACCTACATACCAATACCTCAAAAGTAGATCAAACCTAATGTAGTTCTCCCAATCCAAGTGCTGGTGTAAATAAGAGTGATGATAGTTTGCCTAAGTATGAATTCCAATTTGAATGCTTTGAGTGTGAATTGAAACTGGAAACCTAAGAAAAACTAAGGTTTGGGTTATAATAGATATATGTATGTAGAAATAGGGGTAAATAGGAATCAACAACCTTAATTTTCACAATTATTTATGATCTTGTTCATGAGAATTTCCATCTAATGGATAAATGAATGAGAATGGTATTTATATAGCATTTTGATGCTTGTTGAGACATGAAATGAGTATAGGCTGACCCTGAGATGCTTCAAGGAGTGTAAATATTTATATTAGGGTAAAATAAATTTAAGGGTCAATAACATTATCCCCTCTGCCAATAGTGTGCTACACTATAAACTAATGGGGTTAGGTTATTATCCAAGTGGGTGAAACCTATGAAAAAGGATTGAGAATACCTAGGTCATGGTTGAATATGTATCTTAGTAATCTGGGCATGGGCTAGACATGCCTAGAAGCTAGAAAATGAGCAAAAGAGGGCCTAAGATAGTTATTATACTAAGATAAGGATAGGGTAGTCTCAAGTGACAATCATTACATTAAAATTATATTTTAGATTAATACATTTCCCCACTTTTATTCTTGAAATTCAATAAAGTGAAATGAATAGGATAAAGGAAAGAGAAATGTGTGTTTCCTTACTTATGAGGCAAAGCCCATGAATGTGGGTCTGATTCTACAAACCAAGCTCCATTACATGTCCTGCAAATGAAACATATATGAATGAGTCCCTAATAAATATCAAAATCAAAGACAAAACTAAGTAAATATATGTTAAAGAGTGGAAGGGAATGAATACACCTCACTGGGTATGTAAACCAATGAAAAAACATAGTGAAATATTGTGTGTAGATGATGATCGAGTAATGTTTACCTTAGACTAAGATGATGACTTGCCCAATCCCCATGTGTGATTGGCTTAAGATCTCAAGCTAGCCTTGACTCCATCATTACCCACCCATTTTTGGTGGATCATAATCTATGAATAACTCGGATTGGATTGATGACTTATCTAACCCTCTTATGTAGGTGGCTCAAGAACTCAAGTAGGTTATGACTCCATCATTGCAAACCCATGTGTAGTACATGAATCTAAAACTAAAACTATGTGATGTTATGAAACTATATAAGATGACTCTAGGGTACTCATAAAATATGAAATGTAAAATGTCTTAGGGGATACTTGGGAATGTAAAATGGCTCTATGTCACTTGAGAATGTAAAATGGCTCTATGTCCCCAATCATGATATCACTCAAGAATGCCAACCATTACAGATGAAATGAGGCATCAATTGATGTAATCCTAGTACAAAAATAATGTATATGGTGTCTCAAGTATACAACATGGATAATGACATGGGTTTGGTATTCCATCTAAGATAACTATTACAAAATTGATCATATGGAAATAATGTGCCATACACATGCCCCCAATTCTAATATCTATGCATAGAGATTCTGGACTAAATTATAGTAATCTATGTGAATGCATATCTAAAACTAAAATGAGAGTGATCATGATATGCATGATGCCCCCAATATGAGAAAACATGTGTAATTCTATGTAAAAACTAAGTATATACTAAGCTTACCTAATAACTTGTGACTAAGATTATGCAAATGTAAACTATAACTATTGTACCTTTTTGGCAGTTCTAATTTTTTTTGTTTTTGAGGATACTAGTTAATAGCATAGTGGGTGGACTATAATTCATTGTGCTCCTATCAGTGTACTATGATATTGTCCAAAAGTGTTGTTTTGGGGGAAAATTGAGAGTGGTCTATGTATGCCTATATTTCACTATGTTTTCCTAAGTTTGAGCTCTATAATTTATGTCTACATGTTGAAAACTATGTTTTGAGTATACTACGATGATTTGATATCTATGGCAAACCCCTGTTAATGCCCCTCCTTTTTAGGGATTTTTTTAAACTCTATAATAATTATCTCAAAAATAAAATCTATGTATCATGTGTTAGACTAAAAATATATGATATCTACATGATAAACCAATATAATGTGTATATATGACATTTTAATGTAAAATAGATTCAACATAAGTTGTCAATGTATGATGTATGTTAGATCTATCATTCATAAGATTTTCAAGATAGATATAACAATTTAAGTATGTATATGAACAAATCTAATTATAATCTAATTAAACTACTTGGGGGGATGGGCCATGATGTCCATCAAGGAACTGGAGGAGAAAGGAGAGATGCATGAGGTCCCTCATGGTATCATAAACTTTATGTGAAACCAATAAGCAAGAGATAAGAGGCATGGACATGAAGCATACATGAAATCATGCATACAAACACATGAGGCACACAAAGTAGGTCAAGGGGCCATAATACAATGGACATGGTCACATGTCACTAAATTTGAGAAAAGGCATAATATAAAGACATGTTAAAATGTCTATAATCATAAAAGAGAATGCAAGTTTGGCTTAGAGTTACATGGAAGGGCATGTTTAAATGTCCACATACATACACAAGGACATGGGCACATGTCCAAAACATAAAATCAATGAAAGGACAATGGCATATTCAAATGCCCTCAAGTAGATGTTGAAGCAAAGAGACAATTTGTAAGATGGAAATTTTAAGAAAATAGATTTGGATATGCAAATTAACCAAGATTACTCAAAACATCATTCTTATTCATAATTTAGATCCATTAGACTATAATACAAGACAAATAGACATTAAAACTATCATTATAACCTAAATTTAAATGCTCTAAACAAGATGCAAAATAAGAAAAAGACTTATTGATTACGGATTATGGATTATGGATTACTTACCAAAGACTCATATTTTTAGCATGGCATGATGTTGACTTGATCAATGATTTTGATAACATGGGTTGATAATTTTGACATGGAGGTTTTATGGATTCATTGGTTAGTTTAGCCATGGAGAATGGGTTGGTTTAAATAGGCCATGGAGGGAATATCAATGGCCAATATTCAAAGTTAGGATGAAGAGGATCAATGGTGGAGGATTATCCAAGGAATTAAAAATTCCTTGGAATTATCTAGAAATAGAGGCTTCTAGAGAAGAAGGGCTAAGATAGAGAGGGTTATATAATTTGATAATTCTATAGTCCATTTAGGGGATAAGTAAGATTAGGAGTGATTAAATAGGTGATTAATAACTAGGGATGTAGGAAATCCTATGAACAGGCTAGGGTAGGTGAGATTGGAACTTAAAATTCCAATATAATAGAAAAATGGGATTAGTTAATGGATAAGACATGATTAGAATAAGTGGGCATAATATAAGGTTATTGGGTGAAAAATAATGAATGGGGATGTTATATAAATGACTAGAAGGGGTAATATTATGCTGAAATTAAAAGAGATAATGAGATAAGAGGAATTAGTGTTGATTAATTGTAATATTAGTGATGATAAATAACATGATCAAATTTAGATGTATACATAATCAAATATAAAATAGTATATATAGAAATGAAATTATGAATAATCATGTCATATGAATCCATATAAGATTAAATATGTACATAAGTAGAGTTTATAGTAGTAGTAGTCAAAAAAAATTAATGTAGTATAGAATGATCAATATCAAGATATAATCAATGCTAAATCTATGATATGGAGTACAAAAAGATATAACCTGGTAAATCAAAATTTGTGTGTATGATGTCCCCAATGGGATAATATGTCAATGTTGAATCGATGTATATGTGTATGTGCCCCTGATGGGTAGATAGTAATAAATTTGGATCTATGTAGAGGAATGGAGTCCTATAGTAATCTATGAACACTCAAAGGGAATAAGTGAATCATGTATGTATGATAAAACTGACTAACATAGATAGCATATGTAATAACTATAAAATATAATTAATGTAAACATGGAAATGTATAGAATATAGAATTTTTATTTTCTAGGCAATATTTGAATGTTTTTGTATTTTTAAACAAGTTATATATTTTTGTGTTTTGAATATAAGTTATGTACAATCAACATGAAAATTATGTACAAGGAGAAAGATAAAGGAAACTATGTTCAATTAAATTGGAATGATGAATTTATGTACAATTAGGTGGGAAATGAATGAAACTATTTATAAGGAGAGTATTATGGATAAGAATCTATGTGTTGGTAAGGAATGGTTCTAAAATCCCAACATCTCATCAATGGGATGCCTCTATGTAACATATGTGGCATCTTTGCTTTTTGAATGGTTTGTACCATGATATTATGTGTTTTTCCAATCATCTTCTTCATTTTGATTAGTAATGTCTAGATTATTGATTGGGGTCTTGCCATCTGAAACTCTATCCACTGTAGGTATAACTTTCCTTTATAGCTCTTGTTGGGAAGAAACTATATCCTCTCTAAAAGTTTTAATCATTTCAATCTCATATGAACATGAACTTCCAAGGACAACATTGTAATCACCTGATTTTGAAATATCTCAAAAGGGGATATAACATTCCTTTGAAACAAAGTAAACTTTTAATTAAATTGACCCCAATTATGAGAGAGAAGCATTTGTTGTATATAGATGTTTAGATTCATTTCCAAGATAAATAATAAATGATAGTGAAAACAAATTGATTGGTTGATAATCCATTATCTTAACATTTATGTATTGCTTACCGTGTGTGTGTGTGTGTGTGTGTGTGTGTGTGTGTGTGTGTGTGTGTGTGTGTGTGTGTGTGTGTGTGTGTGTGTGTGTGTGTGTTGTGATAGTGAAAGAATTCTAATATGAGGGAGGGCTTCTAGTTTCCCCTTTTACATTGACCTTTGAATATTTATATTTTGTTTTTATTTCTTGCTTTGAATATTTTGTTGTTATAAACCCTCTTTTGAGAATAGTTATTTTCTTAGCCTGATTCTAAAAGTGAAACTTAAGTTCTTGCTCTTTTTGTAATATTACCTTTACATTTGGATATTTTGCCTTGATAAACTATAAATGTGAATGATTTGCCTTAATATGTTCTACAAATTACAAACCTTTTTTACCAACATTATCAACTACTATAATATGAGTAGTGATGCCTTAAGTATGCTTTCCCAACCCTTGACCTTGATAATTAAATTTTTATAGATATTTTTGACCAAACCAATACTACTTTGAAAGTTGAGCCTCATTTGGAAGAGGTATATTTACATATTTTACTTTATTTATGCATATTTTTATACTTTGTCTTGCTTTGAATTGGCGTTTAGTAACCATTATTGCACTATTTCTAAAGTTGACCCTTTTTAAAATTATACATGTGCCATTGTATGTTGTTTGTATGATGTTTCACTTTTTCAGTCATCTTTATCAAGTACCTATTGTATTTTTTTTTTAATGCTAAACATGAATTAGTGCAGTGCCCATGTATTTTATGATATGCATAATAATATTTGGATCTCCTCATTAGATGTAGAGGAGGTAGGTTTATTAACTTAGCTTTAATAATTAACCTAAAAATTTCACTTGAACTTCTATTTGATCTTTGTGTAATTTTAGAATAGATACACTTTGTTTTAATTTCTTGTTTTGATATGTAACACTATTTACCACAAATTGACTAGGTGAATATGCATATACATGATTGACACTAGTGTGCCATTGAGGCTTTTGTCTTGTAATTTAATTTTCCAATACTATAATATTTTCATGTAATAACTGATTTTGAATTTTTATTTTTAAAATTAACTTTCTCATACTGATAATTTGATCCTTTAAAGTCTCAGAAGTGCAAACCCTAGTTGTTTTTTATTGAACATGCAAACATACATCCTGAATGGGAGATATGGGAAGATAAGGGTTTTAAGGATGGATAGATTGAGTATATACATTTGAAATAGTAGTATAAGCTACCTCATCTCTTAGAGGAGTGATTGCATGGACCTAGTTAAAGAGAAAGTATCTATCACCCTCTTAGAGATGAGGAGGAGGAAAAGATTACTTTATATCTATGAAACTTGGAAATGCAACTTGGAAGAGGGATGTTAGGATAGAACATATTAGAGCTAAAAAAATCTAACACAACCACTAAACATGGGAAATAAAAGGATGGACACCCTAATAACATCTAGGGTTAGGGTGTTTGCACTGTTCAAAGTAAGTTGAGTTCACCAAATGATTTATCCTTTTTAGGATTATGGAATGTAACCCTAAGGTTGATAAATATCTGAGTAATAAAATCAAAGAATAAAATACTATATTAAAAAAACCACTAATTTATATAATAATTGATTTATTTGAATATTATATAAATATAAATGAATTAAAAAAGGTATACTTAGCTAAAAAATATGACTAAGATGAACAAGTGGCAAGCTAGGAAGTGATACAAGAGTAGGGCAATGTCATCAATAGAGAACAGGTGTCAAACCCCTCTTTAGACAATATCATGAGCCTCTTTTCCAATAATGCACTATGTTATTAACCTTTTATGTTGTGCTAATGAACTTGTGCAGGTGAAGTAGTGAAATTCTAGGTAGCCCTTTAATCTATTTCAAGGAGCTTGTGCCTATATAACTAAGACTTAGATCAACATATATTCTATGTTTTGATTGATTTCACAATGAAACCCTAAGCCTCCATGTTTTTTAGGGTTTGATGAACACAAGTTGAAGAAAATTGGTGTTATTAGGGTAGGTTAGGTGAGACCTCAACAGCCCATGTGTTGATCATTGCCTACATACCAATACCTCTCAAAAAGGGGTCAAACCCAATGTAGTTCTCCTTATATAAGTGATGTTGTAAATGAGAGTGATGTTAGTATGTCTAAGTATGAATTTTTATTTGAATGCTTTGAGTGTGAATTGAGACTACAAACCTGAGTAAAACTAAGCTTTAGGTTGCTATAAATGGATGTATGTAGAAATAGGGGTAAATAGGGATTAATAGCCTTAATTTTCATAATTATTTATAAGCTTGTTTAGTATAATTTCCATCTAATGGATAAATGAATGAGATTAGTCTTTATATAGTGTTATGATGCTTGTCAAGACATGAGATGAGTTTAGGTCAACACTAAGATGATTTGGGGAGTGGAAAGATATCTATTAGGGGAAAAGAAAGCTAAGGGTCAATAACGCTACCCACTTTACATACAGTACACTATGTTATAGACTAATGGTTCCATGTGATTATCTAAGTGGATAGAATGTGTGAAAAATGATCATAGATGCCTAGGTCATAGTTGAATGTGGCTCTTAGTATATCTGGGCATTTGGTAGACATTCCTAGAAGTTAGAAAAGGATCAAAAGATGACCTAAGATAGGTATTGGGATAAGCTAAGGATAGGGTGGTCTCAAGTGCCACTCATTACATTAAAATGACATTTTAGATGACTACAATATACATACATATACATTTATAAACATATACATACATATATATATATATATATATATATATTAGTTACTTTAGTATGTTGATTTTGTTATTGTAATATGTATTGGTGTATAGTATACTTTTAATTGTATTCTTTTAATTAGATTGTGTATTTGAAAAAGTAATATTTTATAGTTGTGATGTATATTTAAGTGTGATTATAATAATTATATGTATCCTGCATAATCATATAAACAACCTAAAGGGATTTTAAAATGTGAACCATAGTAGTCATTATATATGTCTGAGTCACTTTACTCTAGTTGTGGAACTATCTTATTGTGAATAACTGTAGTAGGAATCCTATAATATATGTTGTATAAAAATTATTGGTTGTCGCAATGTCACTATTGATTGATTCTTATTTTCTTGTGTTAAAACAGTTATAAGTTTGTTTATCTTTTTGTATTGTCTTATGCTAGCCAAATTTTGGATACCATATGATAGGGTTACAAAATTATTCCCTTTTAAATGCTTATTATCATAGTTTAAGGTAATTTTGGTAAGTTTAAGGTAATATACATTTTGATCATATGCTTGTCTAAATTATTTTATGTCATACTTCAATATGGTTCAAGAGATGATAGGGGTTTAATGTGCCTTGTCAAGACATATGTTATGTTTCATGGTCATATCATACCATCTTTAGTCTAATTAAGTGCCAAAATGAGTCTCATGTTGTACCCAAGGTCATTAAGTCATTATTAAACCCTTCTATAGGTTATAAGCTTGTGTAAAATTGTCAGAAAGTCACTTTATTACCACAAAAGAGTGAAACCATGTAGAAAGATGTTATAAGATGAATTATGAATAATTATATAATGTTAATTTGTCAAGTATTTCATTATAAGTCAATTTGAAAAGTTTAAAAATAGTTATAAGTAAGCTTAAATGCTTAAAGAAGGCTTATCACCCACTTCTATAGACCAAAAGGTTAATTTGAAAGTGTAAATGCATGGAAATATGTCTCTTTATCTTCCCCAAGCTAAATCCGTGATTTTTTTTTAGTTATAGGTCTAGATAATGAAAAAAATTCTTCTTTTCAAACATTAATCCCTTGGCAATCTAGTAAAGGTCAACTTCATACATTGAATATGGACAGAGGAGAGAGATTCATGGTATGATATTGTAGTCAGAGGATGGGGGCCTAATTTCCTTTATTTTTTCAACATTTGTTCTCATATTTGTGCCTCAATCTTTGGGAACAGTAGTTAAGACCAATAGGTGGTCTTAAACCCCATAGGCTCAGTTTTTTGTAATTTTCATGCAATTTGAAGCACATTGGAGCATGGTATGAATTTTTTAAGGTTTTTATGGATATTAAAATCCATTTCACACACTCATCCATCAATTTAAATCATGTGAATAAACAAACATCAAGAAGAGCTTCCATGAGAGAGGAGTTGTAAGATTTACACTTGAAATTTGGAAGTTTCTATAGGTTTTATGCATACATGTGGTTTAAAAATGTTATCCATAATACCTATCACCCCTCCATAATCTCACATAATCATACATGAACATATTTATACTTTACAGGACTCAAACCCTACATAAACTCATTAATTTCCTTTGTTGTAGGCCTATACAAAGGCTCAAGTAAGGTTCTTATTAGTTTTGGAGTTATAATCATTCTAAGTTTTATTCAAATGGTATTTATCAACACTATACTCCCTCCATAAACATCTTCATTCTTTCCCTCACCTCCAAAAAAGGTTATCTTGTGAAAATTTATCACACAAGCAGACCTTTCACACTCCTACAGTAGGCAATATGAATAAAGGGAGTCCCAGATATGCATTAAAAATGTTCACAACTTTTATGAAATAGGTAAATTAACATTATAGGTTTATATTCAATGAAAACATTATCTAAGATGCATAATAAATATGCCTAAAATGACAAAAAGGTAGACCTACAAGTCTGTAGACATGTAGGTCTCCTTTGTCACATAAAATGCAATAATTATTGTATTGGAAATGATGGTTTGAGGGTTAAAAGAGAGGTAAAATTCATGTGCATACATTTTTTAAATGTTCACTAGGCAAGTGGGAGGAAAAATATTCCATAAAAACTCACTCTTT
This sequence comes from Torreya grandis, assembly GCA_037957365.1. Lineage (NCBI taxonomy): Eukaryota > Viridiplantae > Streptophyta > Pinopsida > Cupressales > Taxaceae > Torreya > Torreya grandis. Next base: position 1,023,366 of record JARHVA010004372.1, on the reverse strand, counting down.
AGCCCTAACAATCAACAAGCCCAAACACACGTATAGGTCTGTTAGGAGGATAAGTAAATAGTCTATTATTAAAGATGTGAATGAGATGGAAGTCATGGATTATAAATAGTAAATACAATACCAAAAAATCATTTCAAGATGAAAAATAATCCTCATATGTTTTTCAAGCTAAGTGGAAGCAGGTTCTAGGGATGAGGAAATTTGCTTAGGCATGTTAGGGTTAACTTCCTCACATAGGCCTATGTGTAAACTAATAAAGAAACATTTGTTCTTTGTGAGGAAAATATAAAAATAAGGGTATTAATTATATTCAAATGACACTTTAATTATTTTAATAATATTAAAAAATGGTAATAACTTTTTTGAAAGGTCTCTATCTTCAATCAAAGACACCTCAAAAATACCTACAAGCCTATAGAAGAGTTTGACAGAGGATTGAATACAATGTCATGTATTGGAGATTGAGGTTTTGATAGGTAAATGTTTTATGGAACCATTTTAAATATAATATGATATTAAATAACATCAAAAAGTATTTTAAGTAAATTATACCCTAAGCATGCAATCATATAGCCCTTAACCTACAGTCAGGCCTATATAGTATTGGTGAGTGACGTGCCTTCTTGTTATGAAGAACAAAGGTCTATGAGGGGAATAATTTCATATAAAATTAAATTTATAATCATATCATGAAACTCTATATAATCTTCAAAGGCAATGAAAACATTGACAAGTTTTAAGGAATCTACCTAGGCCTGAACATGGACACACAAACCTGTGTGTAACAAAGTGGTGAAGAGTTTATTTGAATGAGGATGAAATAAAAACATAAACACTTAATAATATTTATATGACTTTAATTAATCATTATATAAATTTATAAACCCTCCAACAGAGAGGAAATAGCTCAAACATAGACACTAGGGTCACGAGTGCATGTTTGCTCATAAACCCAAAACATTAGCAAATGAAGCTTGTAAAGTTCATATGGAGAGTAATGGAAAAGGAAACCATTGTAAAAGTTCAATGTGGATGTCATAGACTTCCCTAAAGTGTTTAGATATAAAACTAAACTCCAAATTACCATTTTCAACTCACTTTCTCTCTCAAACTCACCAAATGAAGACTTTTTAGCTCGAGAAACACCTTCTCAAGCTTGAAATAGTACAAAAATTCTACATGGGAGCCCAATATCCTAGGTAATATTATTAGTCCTTGTCCATTTGTGATTTTTTGAATTTTTTCATTAGTTAAGGGCATGTTCTTTATGAATCATCATTAAGATGCTAAGTGTGTTTTTGGTTGACTAGAAAAGAATAATGACCTGATGAAAGAGATGACCTTCATAATTAATTTAAATAATTTGGATTTATTTTGAAACCACATGGACATCACTTCTCACTCTAGGAAGACCCTCACCATGATACTTTCCACTGCAACTATATGGACTCAGTAAATGTTGGGTTTATATGAGTTTTTAAACTCAAAATAGGTTTCTTGACCTCATGGTTAGATGAAAACCATTGGATTGGATGGATTCATGTGTTTTATACCTTTATAAGTTAAAAAATCCATACATGTCACCATAAAATTTCTCTTACATGTTTGATTGTTAAATGCATTGTGAAAAAGTCTTGTAAAGGGCTAATTTTTTGGCCATTTCTTAGTTTGCCTACCTACAAAAGGTTTAAAAAGCCCAAATTTGGCATTAAGCATAAAAAAATGGTGATAAATTGGAATCAAACACTTATTTGTGTTTTCACATGTTTTTTAGGTCATTTGATCCAAAACTCAATTTCTATACCTAGATGCCTAATTGAGGCCTAATTATAGAGAGAGATCGGGTGAATAAGTGCATTTTCACTCAAATTTAGGTCATGAAATCTGGTATGGAGCTGTAATAACATACTAGGTACTCAAATAAATGATTATTTTTTCAATGTCATCCATACGCTATCCTACACAAGGAGTGTTGTGTGTTTTTAGGGCTACAAGGAATTAAGGCCAAATGAGAGCTTTAGGTACAAAATGAGATCTTGGTTAGTGTTTAATGCATCCAAAGGATTTGATTCAAGTCTAATAAGGTATGTATATTCCATCCATGAATGTAGGTTTCACTCATATTATAAAACTAAGATTTGGGTTATTTGTAAAAGAAGGGCATAGTAAGATAAATTGGTCTTCAAGACACCTAAGAGGTGTAATCATCATTGCAATGTCAGTTTGGATAACTCCTAAACAATTGAAAAGTGTCAAAGATCAAAGTAAGAGAGAAGAATTTGTATGTAGAGACCTACTTCAACTATTTCCAACTTCCTTCTTGATTGTAACTCTTCTTGACACTTGTCAAGGCTCACTTATATACCCCTCTCTCTTTTAATCTCATTTTATCTATAAATTCAGCCTTGATGGGATTTATATGGATCTTCTTATTGATTATGGTGAAGCCCTGATCAAATTAACACTTGTACTATCCCTTGAATCAATGAATGAAGCTAATTATTACCTCCTCACATGTTTGCAACTAGTGTACTAGTTTGATGGTTGATGAATGTTAGTAATAGTCATTGTACTCTCTCTCATTTATCCTTTCCTACCTATTTACAAACATATTATCTTATTACAGGTCACATGGTAAGTTTGATTTAGTTTTTCATAGATTTAAAGTGTATTTTAAGTCATTAGTGCCTTGTTTATACCTCTTTACTAACCCTCTCATTCAATGCATTCTCAAATACCTATATGTTGAAGCATTCATGCTTGAAGGCTCTTGTTTGAGAAGTGTATTTAGATTCAAGCCTAATATTTATTCTTAAGTTCATGATATACAGGTGAAAGATGTTGTTTTGGTGTATCACCTCATTAGATAGGTTTTTTTCATGCCTTTCTATCCCTTTTCCTTTATCAAGCAAACAAGTAGTAGTAATAAACCTAACTGATACATGAAAGGGATCTATCCCTATAACCTAGAGGTTTGGTCCATCAAAAGGTTACCCATAGCCTAGGATCAATCCCATTGCATATCTCAAGTTGAGAGGGCATGAATCACCACTTCATTATTACAAATTTGATCTTTAATGGTTTTGGCATGCTCTATGAGACTACATTGACATCAATTAAAGGAATTTTTTGTGTTATCCTTCAGCACATCATCCTTTGGAGGTAATAACTCAAGCACCAATGGTGACTCCAAATTAATCTCGTCTAGTAGAGGTAGTCTAAGTGCCTCAAAATTAGTAATTGGTAGGTATAATCATTCATATGATCAACATGTTTCTTTTGTACCTTTATATCAGTCTTGTTAACTTAATAGTGTTCATGGCTTCTCCTCAAGTAGCCCTCAAATAGTTTCTTGTCAAGTTTACCAACAACCCACCTTTTTTTATAATCAACCTTATCAAACCTACCATTGTTGATCCTTCACTCTTACTCACCTAAACAAGTTTTAATAGACCTTTTGAAGTGGATGATAAGGATTGAAGGAAAATTTGAACATGGTGTAGATTCTCCTACTTATCCCATTCAAGAAGTAAAATAGCTATTACAATGTTTTTGGGTAGTATGGGTAGGTGTTGATAATGAATATTATCCAATCAATGAGAAATTAGAGGTTAAGAATTTAATGCACTTAGTATAATAAAATATAATAAGATGGGAACATGTGATATCCAAACCCAATTAGTCTTATATACCTCGTTTTATCTTAATTCAACCTTATTTTACTAAAAATCTCCTCCAAGCTCCAATACAAGATTAAAATAAGTTCAATGAACCTCTTAATGAGTCCACTAGATCTAGAATCTCAAGTTAGAAAGCTTGTATTCTCCATGTGAAACCTATGTCTACTCTAACTCCATCCACTCTTCCTCAAAATCCAAAGACTAGTCCACATTGGAGACCTTCTTTGACCATGAATAATGATTTTGTCATGCCAATCCTAGAGAGTGAATCTTTTCCTATACACATCCAAAATCAAGAGAGAAAATAAGTTGTAAGAGTTACACCCAAAGCTATTCTAAGTTTTAAGTAAGTTCTTCATATTCAAGCTCAAGAGAAAGGAGGTAAAATGTTGGAGGTCAATCCAAGAGAGCATACAAACTCATCAAGTCCTTCATCTACCTTTCATGTTGAAGTTATTCAGAATGCATCTTATCATCCTAAGTCTCCCAAAATACCAAGTTGGAAGGATATTTTAGCAAGTTTAAAGAAAGATAATCAAGTTTATTTCCCTCCCACCCTCTCCTTTTGTGATGTAAAATCAAGTACATTGAGGGAAGAAGATGGACATCTAATTGAAAAAGAGAACTCGTCAAGAAAACATGATGATGCAGTTGTATTGGAGAGGCAAGATGTTATAGTTGTAAGTAAACTTCAAGAGTTTGTTTTAGAGAATGATCCTAGTGATCATGAAACAGAGATAATAATTAACACTTCCCTTGGTGGAGAGGATCACAAATCAACTTTCAAGAATGAGCATGAACCTCTACCTTTAAACCAATAGTTGGACAACCCTCAAGAGGTCATAAATGATTAAGTGGATTAGCTTCAGGTGATAGATCTCGAATGGGTATATGAACTTCCATTATTCATGGAGGAAGATGAAGACTAGTCTAGTCTTGAAGAAGAGAGTTTTCAGCCTTATCATGAGCATAGTAATGTTAAATATCTAATCAGCCTACTATTACTCAAGAGAAAGGCAACGTTAGCATTGAGTTTGATCTCTCTTTAGTAAATAAATAATAATATGCCTTTTGGGAAGAATTGAAAAAATTATACTCTAACTTGGATAGTATAAATTTAGCTCATAAGAAAGTACAAGAAGGATTTAAAGACATGTGGAAATCATACTTGAACATGTTCAAGGAGTTTGAAGAGCATGATAAGTTATCACCTTAGTAAATACAAGAGGAAGTCGTTGATGTTGTGGAAACATATGATGAGTATGATTTTATTCAAGATGAGCAAGAGAACAATATTTCAGTTGGTCAAGAAGAAATAAATCTTGAGTATTTCCTTGATGACATGGCTAACATTATCCTTTAAAATGACATCTCTTCAAGTGAAGGTTTTCAAGAGATAAATAAGGAATAGCCTATTGATGATACAAGATTGGTATTATTTAATCCAAGCATCCTATCTTGGGATAAGTTTGAGTTTGTCCTTGACTCACATAGTCAACTCATGCACATGGGAATGAATCTAAAAGGTTTGATTGCTAGTCATGGAGATATTTAGAGCATGCCAATCATGTTGGCAAGAAAGAAGTATGACTCATCAAATACTACAATCAAAGGGTAGTTTGTTCCATAATATGTCTCATCTCATGAGGTAATTGATCTAAGAATATTCCAATTTGATCCAAGAGGAAGAAGGTATGAAAGTTAGTTGGATAGAGTAGTCTTTTCTTTGTTTTCCCTAAGTGCCTTGGCACAAGTGTATGTTTTCTAGTTTATTTGATTTTTGTGTTGCTTTTGCTTTGTGTGTTTGAGGGTTTATTCATTTGTCTTGTCTTGTTCAAGGTAAATTTAGGTCTGAGTTTGAGTGAGAGATTGCTCCATTGCCCAATGGATAGACTAGTCAACTAGTCTAGTATGCTTAGTAATCAAGCATCCCTAGGAGACCACCAAATATGTTAGCCAAATTTTGGCTACCATAGGATAGGGTCACAAAATTATTCCCTTTTAAATTCTTATTATCATAGTTAAGTTAATTTTGGTAAGTTTAAGGTAATATCCATTTTGATCCCATGATTATCTAAGTCATTCTTCAATATGGTTCAAGAAGTGTTAGGGATTTTATGGTGCCTTGTTAAGACATATGTTATGTGTCATGGTCATATCATACTCTCTTTAGTCTAATTAAGTGAAAAAATGAGTCTCATGTTTTACCCAAGGTCACTAAGTCATTATCGAACCCTTCTATAGGTTATTAGCTTGCATAAAATTGTCAAAAATTCACCCTAAGACCTTAAAAGACTGAAACCACGTAGAAAGGTGTTATAAGATGAATTATGAATAATTATATAATGTTAAGTTGGTAGGTAATGTTATGACATTGATGTTCACCCTTAGATAAGGTTCTTCAAGATCTCTCCCATTAAGTCATAATGTTGGGACAACCCTTGGCTATGGGTAACCTATGTAGGGGCTAAAACTATGAAGTAGGTCAATTTCCTTTTTTATGCTCACCTAAATTAATGTTAAGCTAATTATTCATGGGGAAAATGTTTAGAAATGGGATAAGGGCTCTTAATAAATTTAACCAAGTGATGCACCAAATTTAGAAGGTAAACTCCCATAAGCTTGAACCCACACTAGCTCACATAACCTCAAGATCAAGCTACTTGCATAAGTATTTCATAGAAGAGGTTCAGAGTAGAACACTAATCTAAACCTTTAAACAACATTCAAAAATCCCTAAACAAGGTCAAGAAAGAGGACAATGGATGAGGAAAATTATCCTTCACATAATTCCATCATGTACAAATCACCAAACATAGACTTAGGGAAAGAGATAGGTAAAGAAAGTCCTTATATTACATCAAGAGGTAGTTCTTACAAATTCTTGACAGGGTCAAGCCTAATCAAGCTGAACATACTTTATAGTATCCCAAAGAGTATCTCTATCCCTCAAAAAGATAAAAAGTCTAAAATATAATAATCCTTTACAAATGGAAATATTGAGATAATATAGAGGAAGGGAGGAGAGAGAAGAGAAGGACTCATTATCTGAGAACAATCAATGAGTTACCACCTATCTAATGATGATCCATCATGCTTTGGTCCTATCGAGAACTAGTTCATCATCAATAGTTAGCCTAAATTAGTTATAATAGTTTTTTAACTCTTCTCATTAGCTAAGAGAGAGAGGCACTAGAAGATAAGAATTAGTTTTTCATGATGAGTGGGTCATGATCCTTTCAAGGAGAAAAGGTCCCCAAAGGCACTGATTAGAATTAAATGTTCCAACTACTTATCTAATTCCCAAATCTACTTCATGAACCTCACCATCCTCCACTTGACTTCATGATGAGGACAAAATCCTCATATATTTGATCCTAATAGATCCCTGACTAAATCTACTTGAGTGGTTTTTTATCAAGAGCATGGCCCAGGAAGCTTCTTCATTAATTACACATATCTACTCCTACTTTGAAACTTGGACCTATATTAACTATAGATGAAAACCAATCTAAGATTATTGGTTTTCCTATAGTCTATATAGATACAACACTCTGATTGATGTTAAGGCCTATTTATCCACCAACTTATCAACCTTTGATCTATATTAGGTCTAAAATACGTAATCTATCTTTTTAGAACCTTAATGGCAAAGCCTAGTCTCAAAATATTCATTCTAGTTCCACTAAGATCAGCATCGAATTTGGTTTCATCTACTTATACCATCTTGGGTTGAAGTTAATTGGTTTCTTATATTTGTTTGCTCAAGGTCAAAAATAAGCTTGTTGACCTCCATTGAAAATGTCTCAGGCTCGATCCTTTTCTTATTGGTTATTAGCAATCTGACTCATCTCTATTGACTCTTTAACCTTTTCTCACACCATCAGATCTAAGATCTAATTAAACATTAACTATAGATATTTGTGACCCACTACTAGATTCATAGCTTCACATTCTTCCCTAGGATTTATTGACTATTTAACCTTGACTCGAATCATTGATCTCCTCTAATAGGTTAAATGTGTCATTAGATCTTATACTAGATTCCTACACTATTAACACTTGACACCTACACATCTGCTCTTTGGATCCTTTGACTTGTTGACTTACTTGATTACCATCGATCTTAGATGCACAATCAAACATGAATTATTGATCTATTGGGAACCACTATTTAAAATCCAATAGCTAGTTCATGAGACTTAAAATTGATGATCATACACTCATCATTTTATGTTCATGTGACCATATTTGACATCCATATGATAGCCAAATTTAAGCTCATGAAATAATTATTTGTCATGAGATTAAATTTAATATCTATGCAAATGTCAATAACATTCACATGACCATCAAAGACATCCATGAGACCGTCACCTTTTAAACACCAAATTTTAACTATTGAGCTTGATTTTAACACTATGGGCCCATCACTATTTTGTTGGATCAACTTTGTTAAATCAATTAATTATTTCAGACTTCTTACACCGGACATTTGCTTCAAAAGTATTTCTTCAGGCCCTTTGCTTTGGATAATTTATTTGAAATAAATACATTTTTGGACCACTTTCTCAAAGAAATGACCCTTCAGGACTTTGTCTTGGGATAATTTCCCTAAAAAAAGACCCTTCAGTAAAATTATATAAGATACTTTGCTTGAAAAATACCCTTCAAGATTTTTGTTTGGTCCACTTTGTCAAAGAATGATCCTTTGAGAAAAGTGTTTTGGACCTTTTGTCTGACTGAAATGTCCTTTGAGTTTTTTACATAGACACCTTTCCTGAAAGAAACAAGTCTTCAAAAAAAATGTTAAGGCATTTTCTCTGAAATAATTTCATATTTTGAGATTTTATTTCAAACAGTCTATCCAAAAGAATTCCAACACTTAGCTAAATACCCAAAACAAAATCCTCAAAGGGAATCCCAACACTTAGCCAAATAAAATTTGAAATATGTCCCAAGTATAAACTTAGATTTTAGGCATGTAAGCTCTTTGAGACTTTTTATAGCAGTTAATTGCTTGATCTTTGCAAGTTTGAAATGGACTTTTGAATCTTGTACAAACTTGTCCTAGATCTTGAACTACTCAAACACCATAAATACTCTCTTTCCATAGGAACTTTGCTCAACTCTTTAAAGCTTGGTATGTGGGCCAAAAATGGCCAACATATTTAGTGACTCATAAGGGTTTCATGCCTACCTATGCAAAAGAACCCAAACCATTTTTCCTTGACTATTTTATTGGGCATGGAGTCACCTCTTTGACTGGTAAGGCTGACCCTCTCTAGAACTTTCTATTTAAGCAACAAAGACCCAAAAAAATGAAACAAAAAAAAATTCCCAAAGAACTCAGGAAAATAAAATTATAGAAAAAAAATTAAATGTGCACAAGGCACTTAGAGGAAATCATAGAACCTACCTACCCTAAACTAACCAGTCAAAATGGGACTATACAAAACCATTGACTAGTTGTATAAAATAGTTGCCCTTTTTCACTAGTAAATTATGCTTGACATGCTTGAGGGATGCTAAACAAATATAGAAAAGGAGTGGATATTTAATATATTATTGATACACTTCTCCAAGAAATAGAACAAAAATAAACTTACCCACCCAATCTAGTTGATTGGACATACAAGCATCTTAGAGTGGATAGGCAAGCTGATCTTACTCTTTTTTATGCTCAAATTTGTGCTTTGAATTAAGCACAACCTATGATGGCTCCTCCTTGTCATCTTCTAACTAATATAGGTACCTAATACGACATCCTCTTGTCAACACAAACATTGAACAATCAGATTTTACCTCACTCTTGAACTTTGTTGCTCCATCATTATGCTCCTCAAGAACCATCAAATCATAGTCTACTTGAAGAGGAACATAACCCAATCCCAATATTTCAAACAAGTCCTCCAACTCCTCACCTTATAGTGTATGCAATTTGATCTTGAGTTAGTTAAGATCTTCTCCTTGAAGCACATGCTCATATAGAAAGTTCTATTCACCCTCAAGGTTTCCCTCCATCACACAAAGTGGTGGTTTAAGTTGTACTTATTAAGCACTCAATATTTCCTCTTCATCAACCTCACTCAGGATTTCATCTTATTCCTTAACTACAAATTAGGGTTGATTTAAACATCCAAGGTCTAAAAAGATACCTTTATCTTGTTTAAGGTCTGATATCCCTTCCTCCATCTTCAATCCATCAGGGCTATCTTCTTTTGACAATTCACCTTGAAATGACCCATCCTCTGGTTCCCAATTCTAATCTTCTTCTTGATCTATGTAGAATGTACTTTTAGTATCCCACTCAAGGTTTATTCTATTTTCAACTTGAGGATTGACCTCATCAAGATCCAATTCATTAGTGTCAAATGCATGCCATGAAGGCTGGTCCAAACCTGATTCTTCCCCTTCTAAATGAATTGGATTGACTATTATGATCTTCTCATCATAGAAACTTGCATTTTATTCTTCAGGTTCATCTATGATTACAAGCTTTTCCTCTATCCTTTATAGAATAGGCTCCTCATTTATGAGGGAGATGGTGGGAGGGTGAAGAAGTTAACCTTGCTTGTAGCTTAGGAAGGTATCCATCCAGCTAGGGATTTTGAATGGTAACTTTGGTGGTTCTTGAGGAAAGGAGATAAAGTCTCAGAACTCTCATACACTAAGCTCATTGAGCTGAGTTATGACTGCTTGATCTACTTTTGGCATAACCTACGACTCCTCTAAAACTATCTTTTGGGTTGCCTTAACCAGCACCTCATCTTGCTGAAAGCCTTTTTGAGTTGACTTCCATGAGGGAAAAGTATAGGGAACAACCTCTTTTTCTAGGACCAGTTCCCGGACCTTCATAATTAATTCCTCCTTTTTTTCATGCCTTCCTTGACTGATTTTCATGAGGGGAATGTGTGGGAAATAGCTATCTTTTCTTGATTTTGATTTGCTTCCTCTTTCCTCATTTTTTTCTCTAATTCACTTATTTGTCTATCTATATTCTCTTTGAAATCCTCTCTTTAAGGTGGTCAGTGGTCTCATGGAGATTAGGAACACAAGAGGGTTGGTATGAGATACAAAAAGATTCTTGAGGGAGATAAGTGGGATCTAGGATATTGATAATAGGTTGTTCCATTAAAGTCTCTTTTTTTCTTTGAAGGCTTGCTTGGATTGAATACTAAGAAGGGAAAGTCTAAGGAATACATGAAGATCTTGGAGCATAATAGGGGGAACTTAGAATATTTCTTTGGGGAAGGATGGGTGGACTATATGAGGACTGAGATGGTGCATATGAAGCTATATAAGGTCAATGGAAGGGGACCTAATTTTATTCAAGGTTACTTAGCTCATCCTCAATGCCTTGAATGTAACCACTTACATCCAACATCTCACTTGAGATATTTTTCCAATTTTCTCTCTCAATAGGCACATGTTTCTCTTTCATTAGTTGAAATGCACCTCTTATGTCATGAATGATATGATCAAGGATATCTTGACCATCTCCCCTCTATGTATTAAGGCTTATCATGTAATTTTGATAGCTTGAGAGCATTTGGCTCCAACCTGAAAAGGATTATTTTGGGGAAAAACTAGGGACACATTGAGCCTAAAAAGGCTATTGCACTAAATCTTGAGAACCACTTGGGGTGAAGCAATAAACATTGATAACTTGATATGAAGTATGATGAGGTAGAGAAAAAACATTTTAATCAATATATGATTGATTATACATATCAAATAATGATGATTAGGCACTTGGACTACTCAAACCAGTTGATAGATGCTCAGAGTCACCATTGATGTTTGTAAAATGCCTCTTAAGGTTGATATGTAGAAGAACAACATCAAAAATCCTTCCATTACTTTGGACCTTAGTGTCCCACTAGGCATGCCAAAAACTATTATTACATTAATGTACACCCTTGGAGAGTGTTCTTTAGGCTCTCTCCCATTAATTCACAATATTGGGACAACCCTAGGTTATGGGTAACCTATGTAAGGGTTGAAAATCTAGAGTAGGCTAACTTCCTTTTTGATGCTCACCTTAATTAATGCTAAACTAATGATTTATAGGGAAAAGGGTTAGAAAGGGGATAAGGGATCCTAAGAAATTTAACCAAGTGATGCACCAAATTTAGAAGGGAAACTTCCATAAGCTTAAACCCACATTAGATCAATAGAAGACAATACTAGCTCACACAACCTCAATATCAAGCTACTTGCATAAGTATTTCATAGAAGAGGTTCACAGTATAACACTACTATATACCTAAAGGAAACATTGAAAACTCTCTAAACAAGGTTGGAAAGGAGGACAATGGATGAGAAATATTTTGCTTCACATAATGCCATCACGTATAACTCACCAAACATAAACTTGGGGCAAGAAATAGGCAAAGAAAGTCCTTATATTACATCAAGAGGTAGTTATTACAAATTCTTGATAGGGTCAAGACTAATCAAGCTAAACATACATTACAGTATCCCAAAGAGTGTCTTTATCTCTCAGAAAGATAAAAAGTCTAAAATCTGAGAACCCTTTACAAATGGAAAGATTAAAATAATATAAAGGAGAGAAGAGAGAAGAGAGGGGCTTGTTAACCAAGAATAATCAATGAGCTACCACCTGACTATGGATGTTCCATCATGATTTGGTCCCATTGATAACTATTATATCATCAACAGTTAGCTTGAATTAGCTTTGGTAGTCTTAAAACTCTTCTTATTGGTTGAGAGAGAGGCATTAGAAGACAAGAATTATTTTTTCATGATGAGTGGGTCATAATCCTTTCAAGGAGAAAAGGTCCCCAAATGCACTGATTAGAATTAAATGTTCCAACTACTTCATTAATTGCACATATCTGCTCCTACTTTGAAACTTGGACCTGGATTAACTATAGATGAAAACCAATCTAAGATTATTGGTTTTTTTATAGTCTATATAGATATGGCACTCTACTCAATGCTTGGTCCTATTTAGCTACCAACTTTCTGACCTTTGATCTATATTAGGTCTAAAATACCCAATCTATCTTTGTAAAGCCTTAATGGTGAAGCCTGATCTCAAAATATTCATTTTGGTTCCAGTAGAATCTACATCAAACTTGGTTCCATGTATTTCCACCATCTTAGGTCAAACTTGATCTTGGTTCCTTATATTTGTTTGCTCAAGGTCAAAAAATTGGCTCTCTAACCTTTATAAAAAATGTCCCAAGCTTGATCCTTTTCTCATTGGTTGTTGACAATCTGGCTCGACTCCATTAACTCCTTAACCTTCACTCACACTGTCAAATCTAAGATTTGATTGAATGCAGATTGTAGATATTTGAAACCCACTACCAGATTCACTACCTTGCATTCATCCCCAGTATTTGTTGATTATTTAACCCTAAATTTCACTGTTGATCTCTTCTAATAAATTGAACACATGTCATTAGATCTTCTACTATATTCACAGGCTATTGAAACTTATAACCTATGCATCTACTCTTTAGATCCTCTAACTTGTTGAATTACTTGAGTACCATTGATATTAGATGCACGATCAAACATGAACTATTTATTTTCCAAGACCCATTGTTTGAAAGCCAACAATTAGTTCATGAGACTTAAAATTTACATTCATGCACCCATCATTTGATGTCCACACAATCATATCTAACATCTGTGTGACCGTCAAATTTAAGCTCATGAAATATTTATTTATTATGAACTTAAATTTGACATCTACACAAACATCAATGACATTCACATGACCATTAAATGCATCCACAAGACTGTCACCTTTTAAACTCCAAATGCTTAACTTTTGAGCTTGATTTTAACACTATGGGCCCATCACTATTTTGTTGGATCAAATTTGTTGAATCAATTAATTCTTTCAGACTTCTTACATTGGATATTTGTTTTAGAAGTATTTCTTTAGGCCCTTTTCTTTGGACAATTTATTTGAAAGAAATATGTCTATGGGTCTTTTGTTTTGGACCACTTTCCTAAAGAAATAACCCTTTGAGACTTTGTCTTGGGATAATTTCCCAAAAAAATGACCCTTCGAGAAAATTATATAAGACACTTTACTTGAAAAATACCCTTAGGGTTTTTTGTTTAGTCCACTTTGTCAAAGAATGATTCTTAGGTAAAAGCATTTTGGACCTTTTGTCTGACTAAAATATCCTTCAATTTTTTCTCATAAACACTTTTCCCAAAAAATAAGTCTTCAAAAAAATTGTTAAGCATTTTCTCTGAAAGAATTCCATCTTTAGAACTTTTCTTTCAGATAGTTTATCTGAAAGAATTCCAACACTTAGCTAAATACCCAAAACAAAATCCTTGAAGGAAATCCCAGTAGTTAAATTCCTAAAATAAAATCCCTAAAATAAATCCCAACGCTTAGCCAAATAAACTTTGAATATTTCCCAAGTATAAACTTAGCTTTTAGGCCTGTAGGCTCTTCTGGAGTTATTCTAGTAGTTGATTGCTTGATATTTGAAAGTTTGAAATGGACTTTTGAAACTTATACAAACTTATCCCAGACCTTAAACTGATAAAACACCATAAAGACCCTCTTTCCATAGGAACTCTACTTAGCTCTTCAAATCTTTGTATGTGGACCAAAAATGGCCAATAGGTACTTCATGACAAGTTAGTTTTAAAAGTTGAAAAATAGTTACAAGTAAGTTTCAATGCTTAAAAAAGGATTATCTCCCACTTATATGAAACAAAATGTTGAGTTGTAAGTGTAATTACATTTAAATATGTCTCTTTAGCTTCCCCAAGCTAAATACATGATTGGTTTATAGGTACACGTCCATACAATGCAAAAAAAAAATTCCTTGCCTCCACCATTCCTTTGGTAAGCTAGTAAAGGTCAACTTCATATGCTCAGTATGGACAGAGGAGAGAGACTCATGGTCTGAGCTTTTAAATAGAAGAATGGGGCCTAGTGGAATTTATTTTTTTTGAATTGGTTCTTATATTTTTTCATCCATCTTGATGAACAATCATTAAGAATAGTGAGTGGTCTTAAACCTCACTTAAACACCATAGGCTCAGTTTTATGCAATTTTCATTCAATTTGGAGATTTTTGGATCATGGTATGCATTTTTTAAGGTTTTTATGGATATGAAAAAACATTTCACACACTCCTCCATTAGGTTCATGTGTGTGAATAACCAAGCATCAAGAATAGCTTACATGAGAGAGGAGTTGCAAGGTTTACACTTGAAATTTGGAAGTTTATACATGTTTCATGCATAAATGTGGTTTTAAAATGTTCTCCAAAACACCTATCATCCCCTCCATCATCTCACATTATCATCCATGACCATATTGATACCATACAGGGCTCAGAACCTTCACAAAATCATTAATTTCTTTTATTATAGGCCTATACAAAGGCTCGGGCAGGGTTATTTTTGGTTTTGGAGGTCTACTCATTCTAAGTGTTCCTAAAATGGTATATATAAACTCTATAGTCCCTCCATAAACATATTAATGCTTTACCTCACCTCTAAAAAATGTTATCTTGTGAAAATTCAACACAAAGGCAAACCTTTCACACTCCTACAGTAAGCAGTATGAATAAAGGGAGTCCCAAATATGCATTGAAAGTGTTCACAACTTCATTAAATAGGTATATAACATTGGATGTTTGTCCTAAATGAAAATATGGCCCAAGATATATGAATAAATATGCCTAAAATTATAAAAATGCAAACTTGTAGTTCTCCTTTCTCACATAAAATGCAATAATTCTTATATCAAAAATGGTGGTTTGAGGGTCAAAATATAGGTAAAAGTCATGTGAATATATTTTGTAAATTTTCACCAATCAAGTGGAAGGAAAAATATGCCATAAAAAGTCAATCTTCAGCCCTAACAATCAACAGGCCCAAACATACTTACAGGCCTAGTAAGAGGATATGAATATAGTCTAGTCTTAAAGATTTGAATGATATGGAATTCATGGAGTCTAAAGAGTAGAGACGATACTTAAAAATAATTTAAAGATGAAACATAATCCTCATATGTTGTTCAATCCAAGTGTAGGTAGGTTCCAAGGATGGGGAAGTCTGTTTAGACCTATTAGGCTTAACTTCCTCACACAGGCTTATGTGTAGACTGATAAAAAAATTGTTCCTTTTGAGGAGTTAATAAGCATAAGGGAAATCATTAGGGCCATATGACACTTAAATGGTTTCAATAATATATAAAAAGGTCAATAAATTCAATGAAAGGTCTCTATCCTCAAAGAAACTCAAACACACCTCAGAAACACCTACATGCCTAAATAAGAGTTTGACAGAGGATTGAATATAATGTCACGTATTAGAACTTGAGTTTTGGATAGGTAAAAAAATTTATGGAACCATTTAAAATATAATATTATCTTAAATTACATCATAAATCATTCTAAAGAAAGTATACCCTAAGCCTAAAGTCATACAACCCTTAGCCTAAAGTTAGGCCCATATAGTATTAGTGAGAGAGATGTCTACTTGTTATGAAGAACAAAGGTATGTGAGGGGAATAAATTCATATAAAACTCAATTTATAATGATATCATGAAACTCAATATAATCTTCATAGGTAATGAAAATAATGTCAAGTTTTGAGGAATTTGCCTAGGCCAGAAAATGCACACACAGGCTTGTGTGGAACAAAGTGGTGAAGAATTTATTTGAATGAGGATGAAATGAAAAAATCAAGACCTAAGAAGGTTTATATGAATTTAATGAATCATTATATGAAATTTTGAACCCTCCAACAAAGAATAAATAGCTCAAACATAGACACTAGGGTCAAGAGTGTATGTTTACTAATAAACCCTAAGCACCAGCAAATGAAGGTTGCAGAGGGCCTATGGAGATGAATGGAAAAGGAAACCACTGTAAAATCTCAATTTTAATTTTGTATACTTCCCTAAAGTGTTTATAACTAAAACCAAACTCTAAAATTCCATTTCCAACTCACTTTCTCTCTCAAGCTCACCAAATGAAGACTTTCTAGCCTAAGGAGCACCTTCTCAAGCTTGGAATAGTTAAAAAAATATGTATGGGAGCCCAATATCCTAGGGTATGTTAATCACCCTTGTGAAATTGTTATTTTTTTAATCTTTTCATTGTTTAATGGCCTATATTTTATGAATCATCATTAAGATGATAAGTGTGTTTCTGGCTACCTAGAGAAGAGTAATGACCTAATGAGAGAGATGAACCTCCCAATTATTTTAAATTAGTTGTATTGATCTTGAAACCACTTGGACATTATTTCTCACTCTAGGAAGACCCTCACCATGATACTCTCATGTACTTACACCTGTATAAACTCATTAAATGTTGGGTTTTTATGAGTTTTTTAGCTCAAAATTGGTTTTTTAACCTCATGGGTAGATAAAAACAATTGGGGAGGATGTAACGAGGTGTATTATACCTCCTAAAGTTAAAAAATCCATAAATGTCACCCTAAAATTTCTCCTACAGGTCTTATTGTTGAAGGCAGTGTGAAAAAGGCTTATGAAGGGCTAGTTTTTTGGCCATTTCTTGGTTTGCCTACTGACACAAGGTTAAAAAATCCCAAATTTATCATGAAGCATGGTAACAAGGTCCTAACAGTGAATCAAACACTTATTTTTGGTTTCACACATGTGTGATGTCATTTGATCCAAAACTCTGTTTCTAGACCTAGAGGCCTAATTAGAGAGAAAGATCAACTGAATAAGTGGGATTTCACTCATATTTGGGTCATGAAAATTGGCATGGAGATGTAAGGACATATTGAGTACTCAAATCCATGATTATTTTTCCAATATAATCTATACACTATCTTACACAAGGAGTTGTGTGTGTTTGCATGGTTATAAAGAATTGAGGCTAAATGAGAGCTTTAGGTGCAAAATGAGATTTTGGTGAGTATTTAATGCATCTAAAGGAGTTGATTCAGGTCTGATAATGTATGTATATTCCATAAATTAATATACATTTCACTCATATGATGAAACCAAGATTTGAGCTATCTGGGTAAGAAGGGCATAGTAAGATAAATTGGGCTTCAAGACAACTAAGAGGTGTAATCATCATTGCAATCTCAGTTTAGACAACTCTTAAACAAGTGAAAAGTGTCAAAGAGTAGATAAAGAGAGAAACACTTGTATTTAGAGACCTGATTCAATTTTTTCCAACTCCCTTATTGATTTTAACTCTTTTTGACACTTGTCAAGGCTCACTATTGCACCCCTCTCTCTCTTATAGTCTTATTTTCTCTATAAATTCACCCTTTATGGGATTTTTATGGATCATTTTGATGATTATGATGAGTCCTTTCTCAAATTAACACTTTTCTATGACTTGAAGTAATGAATGAAGTTAATTCTAACCTCCTTACATGTTTACAACCAGTGTACTAACGTGATGGTGAATATCAGTAGTAGTCATTGTAGTCTTTCTCATGTGTCCTTTCGTACTTATTTGTAAATGGATTATCTTCTTTCAAGTCACATAGTGATTTTGATGTAGTTTTTCATAGCTTAAAATTGGGTTTTCAGTCATCAGTGCCTTGTTTAGACCTCTTGACTAACCCTCTCATTCAATGCATTCTCAAAGACCTCATTGTTGAAGCATTCATGCTTGAAGGCTCTTGTTTTGAGAAGTGTAATCAGATTCAAGCCTAATATTTATTCTTAAGTGCCTGATAGTTAAGTGGAGGGTGTTATTTTTATATATCACCTCATTAGATATATTTATTTCATGCCTTTCTATCCCTTTTCATTTTTCAATCAAGCAAGTCGTAGAAGTGAACCTAACTGATACCTCAAGGGGAGTTATCCCTATAACCTAGAGGTTTAATCCATCTAAATGTTACCCATAGCCTAGGATTAATCCCATTTCATAGCTGAGGTTGAGAGGGCTTGAATCACCCTCTCAAGGGTGAAAATTTGAGCTATAATAGTTTCTATTATTATTAAACTAGTGATGCAATAGATCTCTCATAACATGGTCCTCTAGATGCATTTAGAGCTACATGATGAGTAACCATTAATTCCTTAGTAGGAAAGTACTGAGATAACTCAATCGTGTTAAAATGTGATCAAGTAGAATGAAGAGGAGACCTAGATGTCCCCTTAGCAAATGTAATAATACCTTTGTCAACATATTTCTCAATCCTATCTCTAAGTGCACAATAATTATTATCCTAATGACCATTAATATAATGATAGTTGAAATAAGGTATGTTTCTAATTATGTCCAGTCAATGCAGTGGATGATACAAATTGGGAGGAAGTATGATTATCCTCCTATCCAATAATGTTTGAATAATTTATTGAGCCCTATCTTTGAATGGATCAAATTGTATAGGATGCTTTTTGGCATAAGGTACTTTAACAACTATAGGAGTTGATTTGAAAACTAATTATTTCCCTTTATGTAGTACTTTAACATATGTTTATTATGGAATCTTTTCCTTGCGACAAGGTGGATCCAGTTCCTAAATGAAGTTAGATGATGTTGGTGGTAACAACTCAATATTAAAATTTGTCTTTATATTTATTTTCAAAAATCTCAATTTATTCTCTAATGTAATAGTCTCATATTAAAGAGTCTGAAATGATTTAGATGTTTGATACAAAAAAACTTACTTAAGAGGAAAAATTAGACCTCTAAAAAATATGTCTTGTGTCTTTAAATATGTTAGTTGATAAATAGATTGTTGAATACACTTCTTAAATTATAATATGTAATAACAAATAGGCTTTGGCATTGAAATATTCATCCATTGATGAGTACGTCCAATACTAAGGACTGGTTAATCAAAAACATGAATTTTATTGAAGATTTAAATGAAGATGAGACCATAAAATGAGCACTAAGTATTCATAAAGAGTCTTACCTTACATTATGACTAGGTGAATAGGTACATATATATGTGGAAGATAGGTGTAACCCAACCATACTATGCATATAGGACTAACTTCCCCAAAATAGGTGGAATAAAATCCTAATACATGTGGGATAAACTTCCCCAATGTACACAATAAGCACACAACTAATAAAGCTAAATATTAGGAAAATGGTATCCTACACTAACGCCCCCCTTAAGCATAGTTTAGGTGGATAGAGGAAATGGGTCTCGACACAAAGGCATGATGAGGTAACCAAGTATAGTTAAACTCCCATAAATTGGAGAAAAAGAGAAAACCCATAGAAAAAACTCCCCCCCCCCCCCCGCCCCGCCAAAAGAGAGAAAAGAATATAGGGCTAAAAGGCCCCCCAAATACAATGTTGAAGCAATCTGCACTCCAAGTACAACTTGCAAGATGACTAGTATTGATAACAAGATCCTTTGCCTAAAGACTAAAAAACTTCATCTGCATCAAACAATATTTCTCCCCTTTGTTAAAGTAATAACACAATGTGTGTACTAAAATGCGACCCATTCCACAATGGAAGATGAAGGTAGAAGTATGAAGAACTCTACATATGGTCCAAATATAATGTGTGTCATAAGTCTGGCAAGATATGTACAAAAATTAAATGTAATGCCACTAAAATAGACTTGTCATAATAAGGACATGGAATAAGTAAATTTAACATTCACTAAAATAATTTCCATGTGAAGAGTGGATCATGGATTAACAACCCTCAAAACTAAAGACTAAACAACAAATAAAGCAGATAGATTTGTAGAAGGAATATCCACATGAAGAGATGAATCATCGATGATGCTCTCAATAGGTGAAAACATAATATCAATGAAGATGAGATGATCCTCTAAATAAAAAATTTATGATGGCTCTATAATATCAATATCTTGAATAGGAATAGATATAGATTCTATAAAAGGGCAACTAAGGTCTAGAAACATTTCATCCTATAGTGGTGGCTCAACAAAAGTAAGAGCATTTTCCATTAATAATGTGTCACCACAAGAAATAGAAGTAGGAGGAGAGAGTACAATAGTCTCCAAAAGGACAATAGGAAGAGGAGGAGGAATTATATAAATCTCAATAGGATCTCTGAAAAGAGACTGAAGAATTATCTAAATAGTGCAGGGACACTATGTATAGTCCATATAGTAACAAAGATCTATGGAAACATGTAATAGTAAGGTATCAATAACCTTGTCACAAGTATTATCCCACCTATTTTACTGACCCAAGTCATTATGGGTAGGAATATATCCTTATAAGAATGTAATATGATTCTTTTATATATGCAAATGTTCCATATACGCACACTATGGATCATAATTAGTCTTTCCAATAAGAAATACTGATGTAAAATCAACTCTCCTCATCTTCTGGTATCTCTCATGTAGCTTTGACATGATTGAGAGAAGACACCAAATAAATGTAATGAGAAAACACTACACAAGTGAAAATGCACATGCAGTGAATAGATGTCAGGTTCAACTGATAATGCATCCATAAAATACAATATAAACTTGTGTAATTAACACCAAATGGGAAAATTTAAGTCAAGGAAACTATGTGCACATAAGAGAGAATGTAGGGCTCAAAACAACCCCCCTAAGATAATCAATAATAAACCCCTTATGTTTGAAAGTATAAAGCACACTCAAGTGAATGGATGTCAAGCTCAACTAATAATATGTCCAATCACCGAATGTGAGAATAATCAATGCTTGTGATATGAGTATTAGTGAATGCTCCAAGTATGGACCTTGAAGTCAGCTCAAATGGGTCTATTTAAATGAGATCAATTAGTTCATGAGTGAAGCATAAAATGGGCCAAGGAGGACATTGAGATCTATCGATAATGCATCCAAGAAGAGTACAAGTGTATAATAGGGATTAATCAAAGAGAGAAGGAGAAGAAAGTTTGGTTTTTTTATGAGGGGGTTTGGCCACCTACCAAACTATGCATCACCCTCCATCATCGATTGGAAAGAGAACAAAGGTATATGACCAAAAAAATACCCTTATGTCTCCCAATAATAATATTTTTTTATTCAAAAAATAAAAAAAAAATCCCTAATAGAAAATATTATTTTTATACTAAAAAATTAAAAAAACCCTCTGTGATCTTATTTTTATAAAAAACAATCAAAAAATATCTCTTGCCCCACTAGTTTAAATAACCACCTCAAAATCATTCCCCCCCCCATTAATGGCAAAGCCTATTTAACTATCCTTTAATACAATGAAATCCACCTTTAAATCATTACCTCCACCTTTTCAATTAATGAATCCCACCTAAAGTGATGTTCTTCATGTAGACTTGAGTTGGTTTCAATGCGTTGACTAGGCAAGGAGGATGCTAAGGATGTAGAAGAAACAGTTCATGATGTGGAGAACAGTAGGGAGGAGGATTGTTGTAAGTGGTAAGAGAGTGGTAACACCATGTGAAGAATTTTGAATGACAAGCAGCCCATGTGTGGGCTATTGGACGACATGTTGGTGTAGGGATAGATAGAGAAGGTCATGTGTGGAATAATTCATGACATCATTTTTCAATGGAATAAGTTCAAACTATAAGTATATCATGGGTATAAAGCCTTAGATAGGTCATTAAATGGTGATCTAGATGATGAGAGCAGGTCATGGAAGCTCCCAACAATGAGAGAATGGCAATTTGGAAGAGAACAATGAGCCAAGAATATAAGCCAAGCCAATATCCAATATAGTCGTGCCTCAATCAATGCTTCAAACAATACCATATATGCAAGACCACCAATCAAAGTGAAAATTTGCCAATCAACTACCAATGTGTAAGGAGAGACCTACTAAAAAAATACAACCAAATTCCATTTTGTTTCTACAATCACACAGTCAATTAACATAAGCCATAAATAAATAAGTAAATGTTGTTGTGACTAATTTTGACCACTAATGTCAATGGCAATAGGATAATAAGATTATAGATGAACGCATAGATATGCTAGTTTCTTCCCAACAATTTATGTTAGAATACAAATCAAAATCTACTCAAGATTTCAACAATGAACAACAAACTACTATATTTATTTTTCCATCACTACTATGATACCATGAAAGATTCACCAATTGATGAAGACATCCAAGATATAAAATTGGTTGATCAAACACAAATTATTTTGAATATTGAAATCAAGATGAGAGTAGAAATTAAGCACCATGTATTCAGAAAGAGTCTTGATTTACATTATGACTTGGTGAATAGGTACATATATAGGTGGAAGATAGGTGTAACCCAACCATATTATGCATGTGGGACTAACTTCCCCAAAATAGGTGGAATAAATGCATCAATCTAAAATCCTCATACATGTGGGATAAACTTCTCCAATGTACACAAGGAGCACACAACTAAGCAAGCTAAATAGTAAAAAAATAGTATCCTACACTAACAGGCTTACCCTAATGTAATGGTGTTAACCACTTATACGTAACTTTGGGTCCTTTATTCTGAATAAAGTGCATAATAAATACTTCATCTAAGTTATCATATGTATATAAATACCCACTAGAAAAATAATGATGAACCCAATTCAATGCATCATCTTCTAATCTCTTTGAAAATAATTGTAATAAAATATAGTTACTAGTGCAACCATTCATAGATTTCTTATAACCGTTGATGTGTAAATAAGGATCTACATGTCAATTAAACTTAAAAAATCTAGGTGTGTTAAAGCCACATGGTCATGGTGCATACAAGATATAACACACTATAGGGTTACCATATATAGTATTTGAATCAACCCAATAGTGATATGCCTTAGTTTCCAATGTAAGTTGATGTATTTTATGTTGCAAAGAACCAATGACATGTATTATATAAATAACCTCTTATGATGGCATATTAATATCATTAAGGGGCTCATTTAATAATTAAATTTTATTTTTGATTTTAGCCATTGATACGTTATTTCAAATAGGATAAGAAAGTTTTTCTTGAATGGTGGGTTTAGGAGATTCATTCATATTTAATGAATCATTAGTTTTCAAAGGCCTATTACATTCCATGGAAATAGAATAAATATCACTATTCTTTTCATCACTAGAATTATGTTTACACATTCTATCTTTTAAAGGAGAACTAGGAACATTATCATGATATGCAATAAATTTAGCATTAAGTGAATTATAATTTGTTTTATCATGTAACAAACAATCATTATCAACATGGTGGGAGGGTAAAGAAGATTCTTTATTAGGGTTAAAATAAATAGTTTCCTCTTCACTATATCCGTAATAATCATTATCATTCCAATTTTCATCATGATCGCTATCTTTTTCACTTGTAGAATCAACATTTGAAATAACAACACTTTCATTTTCATTAAAAGAGGGTGTAGAAGGTTTGTTTGTACTTTCTACTTTTTTCAAAGTATCATCACATGTAAAAGGAATGCAATTTTTATTTTCACCATCAACATTTGAAAATGAAACATTCTCATTTTCAGAAAGAGGAGAGGAAGGAAAGATATTTACATGTTTTACCTTGTCTAAAGTATCATCATATTCAAAAGGATCACTCTTTTCATTTTCATTATAAACATTTGAAATAGAAATATTTTCACTGTTCTAAGAAGAGAGGATATGAGATGCTTTTGTATTTTATACCTTAAGTAATTTCATTATCATATGTAAAGGGAACATTATTGTAAATAGGTTGCAACTCTTGAGATACACAATTGTCATTTTATTTATAAAATGGAATTTTAAGTTCCTTGGATTTATATTGTGAAATGCAAAAAAGAGACATAGCAAAAAAATTTGATAACCTATCAGTATTATCATATAATGCATCACCAATGAGAAATTATTTTGGAATTACATGTCTTGGAAGAGATACAACAAAATAAGTAGGGGAAGAACATGCATCTACATTACTTTCCTTAATAGATTGATCATCACTTGAATAGTATTCTTCATAATCATCATGACAAAAATAATCATTATCATCATAATACACAGTCATGCTTGTCATTAGTATATATGATACAATCTTAATAATTAGTCTATTCTTTATTATAATTATAAGGAATGCCTAAAAATGCATCAACTAGACAAGGAGTAAGATATTACTTATTATTCATTTTAAATTTTCAAAAGATTAAAATGATAACAAAAGGAGAAAGAGAAACTAATGTTAACAAACAATCCAACATAAGAAGGAAATAAAAAATTTATTTGAAACCCTAGGGACAAAGTAGGGCTTAGAATATTCAACAAGTAGAATAGGTTCACCAATTTATTTTAATAAAATTTTGATTAAGAGGTTTTAATCTAATTAGATAAACAAATGATTAAAATATATTTTAAGTAAAATAAACATTCACACATACATCTCTTTGTAAATATATTAATAATTAGGGTTTTGATCAAAAGAGATTATATGAGAATGAACACTTATCTATAATTTAGATAAGCAAACCTACAGATAATCATGATTGACTATAGTGTTGATTGGGATCCCTCCTGATCCATGGGTTTGGCTATTTTATTGATTTAGTCATAGTCAAATTATTTGGACAACAACAATTTTTTCCTTTATCTAGTTGGAGGAGTCTTGTTTGTGTTGGTTGTGGAATAAACCTAAAAATTGGAAAACTATGTGGGGTCACCTATAGGTGTGGTTCAGCTTGTCACAGACATCAGATCACATGCTAAAACCTATATTTTGTCTTATCCTTCTTGTAAAAACCCTAAAAATGACCTGCATAAGAAACCAAATAAAAATCAAATCAAAAAGGGGGGCAATGGATAAGAGGAATAATTGAGCTAGCCTAAAAAACCCCTCTATAACTGAGTGTTGCCTACATAGTCCCAATAAATAAACCTTAGGCTGATGTAGCTCTCCCTTTATTATGTGTGTGTGACTGGATCATATGCAATGTGGATCTAAATTCTCTTCACCTAGGCCCTCCTTTTGGTTCAAGCATGCAGTCTAAATGTACAATATAAACTTCAGATAAAAAGATGTAGGCAATGAGTTTTTCTAGTGTTTTTTAATTTATTGTGCTCTTGTTAGGTGGATAAGTGATAGATGTAAAATGCCTCTTAAGATACTTTAAATAAAAGAATTCCAACTTTGAATTGTAAGAACTTATTGGTGTTCTAAATAGACTTAAAAATAGTATGATGGTCATAAAAAGAGACCCAAATGAAACATGTTTCAAAAAAGGTAATGAAAGGTAAATCAGGACAACACCTATCATTTAAAAAAACCACTAGAACGGAATGGTCTAAATAGATAGGTTTTGTCTAAAATTAGGGAGACAATATGATAAAAGAAAAAAGGAATTACCAAGGATCCCTGTGACTCAGATAATAGTTGAAAAAGAATAATAATATAGTGAGAACATCAGTGTGAAATATGAAAAAATAAATATATAGGACTACAAACAAGACATGCAAATAGAGTCTTAATTCGACATTAGGAACCTCTAGATACAAATTCATAAAAGACATAAAAATTTTGTTTTCTTAACTAAATTTGGGTGTCTACAAATCTCAAAACTAAATAAATCATCTTCAAGCTCAATGACATGTGAAGGAAATAATGATACAAGGTCTAACACACATAGAGATGACTTCTATGAGGATGGTTACATTGAATATGAGTTGTCATATCTTTAATTTTGGACAACCCAACGATCCTTTTTCTATCCACTTCATATTTTGGTCATGTTATTGGTTACATTTATTAATTATATACTTATGATTATTTCCTAATTTCACTATTTATTTTTATTTTTTCAATATTGTTTTTCTATCCTTTCTATATTGTAATGTTTCCTTATTTGCTATCACATTTGATGCTTCTCATGTTTCTTTTTTTAATCCCATTGCCTCTTTATAATATTAAATTATCTTTCAATTTGGTTTGAAATTCTTTTACCTTATTTTATTAACCTTAGGTGATGTTTCATTTGTTTCCACCAATTTACCCTTGTACAATCTTCCCAATTATCTCTAATTTGTTATATCCTAAGTTGTTCATTCTTTTCTTCATTCACCATTTTTTCATTTCTCTAATTTTATCTCTTCATTTTCACTATTTCTTTCTTCTTCCTCTTACCCTCTTCTTAAAAGTCTGCAATGATGTCTAAATGTTGAGAACACATTCACGTTGTTACATTCATTATCAATATAATCAATGTCTTTTTATTTTATCTTTCTTTGTGATTTCTTCAAAATGTCTATTAATTTCCATACACATGAGCTTTTGTCACAAAGTTTTTATATTTTTCAAATTTTATAGAATGCAGTGATACATGCCTTATTATATATGTATGTATGTATATGATATATGTATACATATGTATGTGTGTGTATAATGTAACATAACTATGTCTTATGAGTTATTTGACTTTGCCATTTATTCATTATGATTTATTTCTTATTTTGTTTGGAGTACATGTTGTGCATGTCTACCTTATGTGTATTAAGAGTGCACACACTTTCATGTCCATATTACACACATACATAAATATAGATGCATAAGTTTATTTCTTTTTTGAATGGTCCTGGCGTGATTAACATGATGCATGTCAAGATCTTAGTAAATTGCAGGTCCTTACATCAATTTTAGCTCTCTCTCTCTCTCTCTCTCTCTCTCTCTCTCTCTCTCTCTCTCTCTCTCTCTCTCTCTCTCTCTCTCTCTCTCTCTCTCTCTCTCTCTCTCTCTCTCTCTCTCTCTCTCTCTCTCTCTCTCTCTCTCTCTCTCTCTCTCTCTCACACACACACACACACACACACATAAGATGCATGCCAAGCTCTTAGCAAATCATAGGTCCTTACATCAGTTTTAGGTTATACACACACACATTCACACCTCTATGTGTGTGTGCCTACACACACACACACAAACACATACATATATATGTATGTATATGTGGGTATCATATATACACATGTGCCTATGTATATGTATACATACATACATACATAACACAATTATGTATTTTGAGTTCTTAGCCTTTACCATTCATTCATTATGATTTATTTCTTATTTTGTTTGGAGTGCATGTCGTGCATGGCTATCTTATGTGTATTAAGAGTGTACACACTTTCATGTACATATTACACACATGCACAAAGATATATGCATAATTTTATTTTATTTTTTTAAAGGTCCTAATGTAATTAACAAGATGCATGTTGAACACTTAGCAGAGTACAGGTCCTTACATCAGTTTCAGAGTGGTGCAAATGAGAACTCTCCATTCACTTGAATATACCATAGGTCTTTACATCAGCTTTATAGTTGAGGCATGTTTTCTATTTATTTATTTACATCCTTACATATTGTCCCTTGAAGATATCATTTTCTATATTCTAATGTTTCATCTAACTTATTTTGAGACATGAGGTTCATAGATTCACCCATCTCAAAAGGAGGCATATATCACATATTATATTTCTTATAGTCACGCTTTCCTTCAATGGTATAATGGACCAAAGGGTTGGGCATGTGATTCAATAGACTTGATGCTATGGAATTGGAGGCCCATCACTAAACAACTACAAGATTCTAACTTCAATTCCCAATGTTTAATATCTAATGACCCATTATTTGTAATTTGTTTGGATGTGAGGGAGTAGATGACACATAGGGTTCCAAAAACACTCACACCATCATTTACCTCCCTTGATGGTATGCCAAACCTATGGGACTCATGTTGCATATAAAAAAAAGTGGGGGAGGGAGGGGGGGTGATTTTTGTGTAGATGATATTTATAGATTATATAACACCTCAATCTTTTACAATTAGAAACTCAAACCTTGGTTACCCCAATTAGTCCTAAAATGTTCTCACTTTCGCAAGTATTCCATCTACTATATCTTATGCCCCTTTGCCTATATATCTTATTATAACCAGTCTTATGTTGATGACCTAGGCCTTTTATCTTGCACAGAATGCTTAAAATGTACTTGTCTTCTATTTCTTTAAGTTATGAACCTATGCCTACTTTCTTGTTCCCTAGACACTAACATCTAAGACAAACACTAACATCGACCTTAGTGTCATGACCCAATGCAAGTGTCTAGTGCCCTAATGCAATCCAATTTGAAAATAAAGTGTATCCTAATATTTGGCCTAAGTGCTTTCATGTGAGCTACTTCTCCAAAGGGATTGATATAAATACAAGATCAATCCTCATTCATTTCTCACCTAAAAATACAGGAACAATACCTAGTATTCTTACCAAAGAGCATTTAATTAAATAAAGCTTCCCTATTTCTATGTTAATCATAGGTACAACACATCTACAGGTCTGAAGTACTAAAAGAGCAGTCTAAGAGCTTTATTTTCCAAGTTATAAGCTAGGTCATTATTGTACTTGATTTGCACATATTACATGATTCACACAAAATTCAACACATAGGGGATAACTACATCAATCTACGGCCCTCTTTGGAGTATCATCTATGTAGGCAGTGCTCATTGACAGAGAGGTCTTTGGGGTTAGCTTGACACCTTGTGCCCACTAACCCATTTTTCCCCAAGGTCACAATGAAGATGAAGAACTAAAGTTTTAAAAATTCATGAGGAGCAACAGTCCATGACCCAAATCTAAATACACCAAAATGAAGGCAAAGACAAACCCATAAGCATCCAGGTGTTTACCTCCTTTTCCAGTAGGTATTCCATATAGGACACTTACATCAAAGATAGATAGTAGTGTTGATGCAATTATCTTAAACTAACGTTAGTGTCCAGAGTTATAGAATCATTAGATCTAGAATTTGATGATTGTTCTAGAATCTCCTTCCAGCATGCTTTCTGCCTATTCTAGATCCAATAATGTGTTATCATCAAAACTAAGTATATAAATTATTTGTCATTTCCATGCATAGATTAGTTGTACTTTATATATTTAATCTATTCTCAACATAATAAATTCAGTGTATGTTTATATTTTAATTTAACATCCAATTGGCCTATTGTAGATCTGATTATCACCGTTGTGCATTATCATTTATATATTCTTAACCCTATTAACACCAAGTTAGGATTCTTCAATCCATTTTAGGGTTAAACATTTGGTGAAACCAATATGTATAAATGCATTTTTTTCTAATTCTTAGGGCTTTAAGCCATCTAGGGTTTCATAATGTTGTACTTTTTAATTTCTTACTTATACTATTTTGCATGCAACCTAGGTGTAGCCCTAGATTGGGAGGTGTGCCTATTAAACACATTGAGCTTCCTCTTCCAACATCTATGATGTCTCAAACCAATGAGGGATCTCATACATTGGATCATGATGATACCATGTTGACAATGAAAATATACTTATAGGGTTACCATAAAAGATGTATGCATGTATGTAGGTATGTACATATATGTATGTGTACATACATACATATATGTATAAGTATATGTGTATGTATTTATATATGTACATTTACATACATGCATACATACATAACATAACATAACATAATTATGTATTTTGAGTTCTTAGCCTTTACCATTCATTCATTATGATTTATTTCTTATTTTATTTAGAGTGCATGTTGTGCATGTCTACCTTGTGTGTCTCAAGAGTGTACACAATTTCATGTCCATATTACACACATGCACAAAGATAGATACTTAAGTTTGTTTCTTTTGTGAGTGGTCCTAATGTGATTAACAAGATGCATGTCAAGCACTTAGCAAAGCACATGTCCTTACATCATTTCAAAGTGGTGCAAGGTAAAACTTCCCATTCACTTGAATATACCATAGGTCCTTACATCAACTTTATAGTTGAGGCATGTTTTCTATAAGTTATTTACATCCTTACATATTGTCTCCTAAAGATATCATTTTCTATATTCTAATGTTTCATCTAACTTCTTTTGTGATATGAGGTTCATAGATTCACCCATCTCAAAAGGGGGCATATATCACATATTCATGATTTCATTCAATGGTATAATAGAGCCAAGGGTTGAGCATGTGATTGAATAGACTCAATGTTGTGGAATTGGAGGCCCGTCACCAAACAACTAAAAGATTCCAACTTCAATTCCTAATGTTTAATATCTAATGACCCATTATTTAAAATTCATTTAGATGTGAGGGACTAGACGACACATAGGGGTCCAAAAACACTCACGCCATCTTTTGCTTCCTTTTATGATATGAAAAAACTATGGGACTTATGGTGCATATAAAAAAAAGGCTTCTTCTATAGGTATTTATGGATTATATAACACCTCAGTCTTATACACTTGGCAAACTTAGACCTTGTTTGTACCTATCAGTTTTGAACTTTTCTCACTTCTTCAAGTCTTGCATTTGCTCTATCTTGTGCCCCTTTACCTATATATCTTAGTTCAACCAGTTTTATGTTGATGACACATGCCTTTTATCTTGACCAAAATGCTTAAAATGTACTTATGTTCCATATATACAAGTTTTGAAACCATACCTACTTTTTTCCTCCCTAGACACTAACTTATAGGACATATACTAGCATTGACATTAGTGTCCTAACTCGATGTAAGTGTCTAGTGCCCTAAAGTTATCCAATTTGAAAATGAAACGTATCCTAGTGTTCAGCCTAAGTGCTTTAATGTGAGTTAATTCTCTAAATCAATTGATATAAATACAAGATCAACCTCCATTCATTCCTCACCTAGAAACATGGAAAAAATGCCTAGTATTCTTACTAAAGAGCACTCAAATAGCATTTAATTGAAAAAAACTTCTATATTTCCATACTAGTCATAGGTAAAACACATCTACAGGTCTGAAGTACTAAAAGAACAACCTAAGACCCTGATTTGCCAAATTATATGCTAGTTCACTTTTGTACTTGCTTTGCATATATTGCATGATTCACACAAATATCAACACGTAGGGGATAACTACATCAGTTTGAGGACCTCTTTGGAGTATTGACTATGTAAGTAATGCTCATTGACAGAGAGGTTTTTCAAGTTTAGCTTAACACCTCATACCCACTAACCCATTTCCCCCCTAAAGTCACAATGAAGATGAACATCTAGGATTTTACAAATTCATGACGAGTGACAGT
Source organism: Torreya grandis (assembly GCA_037957365.1). Lineage (NCBI taxonomy): Eukaryota > Viridiplantae > Streptophyta > Pinopsida > Cupressales > Taxaceae > Torreya > Torreya grandis. The sequence goes on along the minus strand of JARHVA010004372.1, from coordinate 991,703 downwards.
CCATGAACCCGATCTAAATACAATAGAATGAAGGTGAAGACAAACCCATAAGCATCCAAGTGGTCACATCCTTTTCCAGTAGGTATTTCATACTAGACACTTGTATAGAACCTAGATATTAGCATCGATACAACCATTCCAGACTAATGTTAGTGTCCAGAGCTCTAGAAACATCAAATCCAAAATCTAATGACTATTCCAAAATCTCCTTCCACCCTGGTTTCTATTTATTCTAGATCCAAAAATGTGTTAGCATCATAACTAGCTACGTATGTCACCTTTTTGTCATTTTCATGCATAATTTAGTTGTACCTTCCATATTTAACCTATTCTCAGCATAATAAATTTATTGTATGTTTATATCTGAGTTTAACATTCAATTGGGTTATTGTAGATATGATTATCACGCTTGTGCATTATCATTTGTATATTCTTAACCCTTTTAAAACCAAGTTAGCATTCCTCAATCCATTTTAGGGTTAAACATTTGGTGAACCCAATCCATATGAATGCAATTTTTTTTTTATTCTTAGGGTTTTAAACTAACTAGGGTTTTAGAATGTTGTACTTTTTAATTTCCTACTTATACTATTTTGCATGTAACCTAGGTGTAGCCCTAAATTTGGAGGTGTGCCTATTGAACACATTGAGCTTCCCCTTCCACTGTCTATAAGATGTCTCAAACCAATGAGGGATCTCATACTTTGGATCATGATGATACCTATGTTGACAATGAAAAACACACTGATAGGGTTGTCATAGAATAAGATTCTGATAATGAAAACCATGAAACAAATGAAAATGAGCAAATAGATCATGATCAAGTGAAAGCAATTGCATTATTTCATGAGCGTATTTGATGAGATCCTATAAACTATACTGGAAACAAAAAGTTCAAAAACTATAGTTGAAACATCCCTCTCCTTGAACACATTACAATAAAACATATATAGTGGAGGTATAGGTTGTGTGTTTAAAACTTTATTTTATGAAACTACTATTGCTACATCTTCCACAAAATTACCAATTGTTTCAACACAAATACTGGTTTCAATACCTATTACCACTTAAACCATGTTTAAATCTCCTTTGATGACTACTCAAATTACTAATCTAAATCCCACTGGGTCTACACTTCAAACACTCCAAGTTATAAAGACCTTGAAGGACACAATTACAAACATTGAACAAAATGCTTTAAAATCCCCTCATGCTATTGATTCGCAAGATGTGTTGCATAACCCTCTTATGCTTGATATATATTTTCACCATTTGCCAACTGGATTTGTCACATCTAAGTTTTCATTTTATGATGGCAAGGGTGAACTTGAACATATTCAATACTTTTATGCGGGATGCTTGGATTATGCCTTTAATGATAAACTTTTGACTAAATTATTTCTAAGAATTCTTAAGGACTATGCTTTGAGGTGGTTCTATGATTTACCTCTCCAATTCATGAAAGCATTCAAACTTCTTATAGACCAATTTTTCGCACACTTTTCCATTAAATTTTTTGAAAAGGTTTCCTATGCTCAAATTACCAAAATCAAACAAGGAACCAATGAACCTATCAATGAACATGTCTTGAGATATAAGACAATGCTAGTCAAAATGACCAATCCTATGACAGATAAGGAGTTACAAGACATAATCAAGCAAAGTTTGATGCTCCTTTACATGAATCCATTTTTTTAAGTTCAATTGTTTCGATGACTTATGCCATGTTGTACGAGACTGTGAAATGAAGCTTATTTCATTGAATAAGCTCAAGTATGTAGCAAACATACCAGTTGCATATACATGTTATACCAAATTTAAAATCAAATCAAGTTATAAGGTAAAACCTTTTGAGCCTAAAAAGGAAACAAACACCATGGTTAATATGGTTTCATAACAGCCTAATTGGCTTGTTTTATTCGATGCACCAAGGAGACAGTTCTCTTGTTTACCTAAATCCCTAGCTTCATTACTCCCACAATTATTAGTGTCAACTTATATTTCTCCCTCATTCTATCGAGGTTGATATGAGTTGACCTTTACCCAAAGGATATGATGCAAGTAATTATTGTGATTATCATTAGGGACCTAGGCACTCTACAAGTAGATGCTTTACTTTGAAGCACAAGATCTAAGATCTTATCGATGACCAAAATCTTGCATTTGAGGATCTTATAAAAGAATCAGGTTCATAACTTGGTGATCACCACAAATAGAAAATATTTAATAATCTTTTGCAAGACCATTGTAAGCAAGAACCAAAAGTATAAATGGCATATAATGCACATCCTCTACAACATTATGAACACCCACTAGATGAGATTATTAGTACTTACATGAGACTTATACCTCATATGGTTAAGACACCCTCTATTACTTTCAATGATAATGAGATTAAGGAGGATAACTCTAATTTTTATTCTTTATTCATTTGAGCATACCTTTATAAACACCCTATATGCAGTGTTATGATTGATAATGGTGCAAGCGGGAATGTTTACACCATGACATTACTTACGCACTTGGGTTAACTTCATAATGATTTACATCCTTCTACTATATCAGTTAGAACATTCGATGCAACCTCTCAAAAGGTTCTTGGCAAGATTGACTTACCTTTACAGGTCGATCTCACACATATGGTTACTACCTTTTCAGTTATACCTTTTACGTGCATCTTTGATATGTTATGGGGAAGACCTTGGATCCATACACTTCGAAAAGTACCTTCTACAGTGCATGGGTGTGTCAAATACATGCATGCTAATGGGGTAGTTACAGTTGCAGAATTCCATATGAGCATCCTCTTAAACAAAAAAAACTCAGAGAGTTAATTACCAAGCCTAATATGGTTCATTCACCACAAAAGGGTAAGTAACATCCATCCCATTTACTAGGTGGCCATGAATTGAGAGACCATTACATTAGAGACATATGATGGATTCCATGGAATCCCCATCTATTATGCACCATGTTTAGATATCTAGAGCACCTACACATTTACCTACTACAATTATTCTAAAGAAACCACAAAGCACTCAACGATGGGTTCCATGAACCCTTACACTTATTACTCCTACTACTATTTCACAACCATAGAGTCTTATTTTACATACGTATAGCATCACCGATACTACTTTGATTGATATTGAACCTATATGTGCTCCTCGACAATGTCATAAGATTATTACACTAGGTTCACAGTGGGGAGATATCTATGACCATTGATTGGATGGCATCATAGGATGATCTTTCCTTTTCAAATATTAAAAAAAATATCAAAAAAATAAAAAATATTCAAAAATCCAAAAATATTTTCAGCACCTACATGTTCTATTCTCCTTGGCATTGATGTGTTAGCTCCATGTTAATGAATGGTATATTTAGTTACTTCTACATACACACATGTGTCACACGTCTATTTGAGTGTGATACATGCATACACAAATACATGATCTATACCTATTTCAGATGTTGGTTTTTCCTTTTACTCATGTCATATAGGTATTGGGGGCATATGTTTCTTTGATCTTGACGGTCACTCTACATTATCATGTTTGAGCTTACATATGTACTTACACATACCTTTATCCATGATTATATCTTACACATGGTACTTGATATGCTATCCACTTGATATTTTTTCTTAAAACATTTGATCCATGGGCTACTATGATATGTTTATGTTGGTTGTTTATGATTTCTCTTTATGCACTTCCTTGAGTGTTTTGCCTTGCTATTGTGTTCCTTGTTTGAGCATTTGAATGTGTTCCTTTGCTTGTGACCTCTGTACCTATGTATGCTTTCCTTGACATTTGCATATGTCATTGTTTGTTGTATGAACATTCAAAATTGTCATCCTTGCTTTTGTGGACATTTGACTAAGTCATGTCCCTTCAATTGTTCTGCATATATATTGAGGGCATGCTTTGGAAGTATTTTCTCCACATTTATATAGTTTTATGAATTGGCCAAAGCACACATTTATATGATTCAAATTCACAGTTGTGACATAATTGGTACCATTGTTATACATAATTTCATCATGAAACATATCTAAAGTGCATATGCTATGTAATTTGTGCATAATATTGCAATATTCAAATCAATTTCAAATTACAAAACCTTTCACATACTGATACTCCGATCAGACTTTCACAAACTTTATTAAACTAATCTACTACAGTAGTTGGTTTGCTTTTTAGTATGGTTGAGGTGATTAAATCACTCAATCTTGCCAAGTTTTCAAGTCGGACTTGATAATATCATCTAGCCTCACTAATTTGACAGTGTGGGTGACTTGGTTCACTCACACTTACCAGGTTATAACTAACATTGGGTTGCCTGGTTGAGCTAATCTTAATTGCTAGGTGGCAACTCACTTTTGCTCCAAGGTTGGAGGCATCTCTCTCTCTCTCTCTCTCTCTCTCTCTCTCTCTCTCTCTCTCTCTCTCTCTCTCATATATGTACTTTCAAGATTTTATCTATGTTTGCCTTGATCTTAATTTCATAGCCTTACAATGATACATCTTTTTCAAATCAACTTGTCAATAAGCAAGACAATTATATCGACACACAAATATACTCCTAAACCCTACTCTTTCAATTTCAATCTATTTCAAGTACTTTTAATTCTAGATTATATGTATTAATTATATACTGTAACATGCTCTTGGTTCTAGGTCAATCATCAACAAAACACTCAAGTTGGGCATACACAAAGACATGACGTGTTCTACACACCTAGGTATGCATTCCTTTTCTTTAAACTAGCAATTCCATTACTATATTAAAAGAGGAGGGGCAAATGTAGGTGATATTCATGGATTATATAACACCTTGGTCTTGTACACTTGGCAAACTCAGACGGTTATTCCTTTTAGTTCTAGACTTTTTTCGCTTTCGCAAGTCTCGCATCTATGCTATCTTGTGTCCTTTGGCCAATATCTCTTAGTCTGACCAATCTTATGTTGATGATCTAGGCCTTGTATCTTCACTTGGAATGTTTAAAATGTACTTTTCTTTCATCTCTGCAAGTTCTAGAACCTATACTTACTTTCATGCTCATTTGACACAAACATCTGATACATATACCAACATCAACGTTAGTGTTTTGACCCAACACAAGTGTCTAGTGCCATAAAATCATCCAATTTTCAAATAAAATGTATCCTAATGGTCGACCTAAGTGCTTTTATACAAATTACTTCTCTAAAGGGATTGATATAAATACAAGATCAACTATCATTCGTTCTTCACCTAGTAACATGAAAACAATACCTAGTATTCTTATCCAAAATCATTCAATTGAACAAAGCTTCCATATTTCCATACCAGTCATAAGTACATCATATCTACAAGTCTAAAGTACTAAAAGAGCAGTGTAGAAGCCCGATTTGTCAAGTTATAAGTTAGGTCACTATTGTACATACTTCATACTTGCTTTGAACATATTACATGAATACACCAAAGCGAAGATGAAGACAAACCCAAAAGCATCCACCTGGTCACATCATTTTCCAACAAGTATTTTGTACAAGACATTTGTATTGAACCCAGACAGTAACATCGACACTATCGTCCCAAACTAACGTTAGTGTCCAGAGCTCCAAAAGCATCAAATCCAAAATATGACAACTATTCCATAATCTCTTTCCAACCTGCTTTCCCCCTATTTTAGATCCAACGCTATGGTAACATCAGAATCAACTAAATATAGCACTTCTTTGTCATTTCGATGTATAGCTTAGTTGTACTTTCCATATTTAACCTATTTTCAACATAAGAAATTTAGTTAATGTTTATATCTGAATTTAAATCCAATTGCCTTGTTGTAGATTTGATTATCACCCTTGTGCATTGCCATTTCTATATTCTTTACCCTATTAACACCAAGTAAGGATTCCTCAATCCATTTTAAGGTTAAACATCTTGTTATAGTTATTTTCACAATTACTATTTATTATTTTCAGCTCACCCATGTATATGCATGAATGTGATTTTGCAAGTTTGAAGACTCAAAGATCCAACTCTTAAAGATCTGAATCAATAATATCTTTTTTAGTATTCTTTATATACATTTTACTTTGTAAATAGGTACACACCTCAAATTGGGGCAAAATGTGGTAATCAAATTGCCCCCTAGACCTTTTATTTTATGTCAATTTATGTACATCTAAACGACTTATTTATATATAGCTAATTTGGTCAAAATACAATGATAATTGTTACTTTGGTTGACTTCTGAAACTTGAAACCACCTTTGTACATACCCAAAACAACCATCTAAATTGTGAAAATAGTGCTGAACTATACAAAACTGACATTTTATTTCCCACTTTCCCTTTCGCTAATTGGGTTTATCCCCCACTTTTTTGCCTTATTTCTAATCATTCAAAAATGACAAGAGTGCCAATATTGCAAATTTGAATTAAAAACCACCTATAAATAGAAATAAATTATGAACCATTTGGAAACATAAGAATTATCAATAAGAAATCTATCGTTGAACATATTGTTGTCACATGAGATCGATTTTTCATGATTCCTAGGGTCCCAATGATTTTATTGTTCTATTTCACAAGGTCAGATTGCTAAAGGGCTAATTAGTGGACACTACCCACCCAAACCCTAATGCAAGCTCACAATTTATTTTTATTCACAATTTAGGTCATTGATTTATCTATTGCAAGGACACAATAGTTGCAACAAGAAAAATCGAGGGCAATGTAATAAAAGGTGTGACTAGGTAAACAAAACAAAAAAAATACATATTTTTGTTAGGGTTTGAAAATTATGCTCCAAGCAACTATTAAAAGTGAAGTGTACAATCCTTGTAACATTCTCTGATCAAATCCAATTTTTTAGTTGTCAATCTTGTTGGCTTCAATTGTGTGTTCCTAGGTTCATTACCCTATACACAAGGATATCATACTATGATGTAAATGGCTTGATCAAGATGCCAACATGTGCCATGTCCCTTTTAGTTTATATTAGGTCAAATGCATATCTTATGGAATCAATGAGTTAATGTTAGCATTAGTGGGTTACCCAATTATTATTAGTGGTCAATGTATATATAAAGGAGAGAAATATCATTATGAAGGTCATGCAGTTGGTGGAGAGTATTCTCTTAAGTAGAAGCATATTGGAAGTTGTCCCCCTCAAAATGGGATTTTCATATTAAAAATATTGTGGAATTTTTCTTTCCTTAAGGACAATTGTAGGATCATATTGTTTTTCACTTTCCTCTGCTCCAACTCGGTAGGATCTATGCATGTATATTAAATAATAACCACAATATTCATAATATAATAAATATCACACAACACATGATATTTATACCCAAAAATAGAATAATTACCCAAAATATTAAGGCAACAACATACAACGGTACTTAAGCAAATAACTCGACAAGATTTGCCAATATTTGAATGCCAATTTGCGGGGGGAACATCGAATATGTTTCTACCAAAAGATTATTCTCCTCTTATTTCACACTTCACAATGATATTCATCTCGTTTATATAGACCTCTATTACTAATAATAAATAGGTAAATCACTAATTCCAACATAGATTGACTAACTTATCCCACAAATTACCCATTTTATCCAATATAAACCAACGAGGATGTGCACTACATGTTAATGTCTCCATCAATCATTTCACATCAAAATATCAAATCCATGGGTACATAGCATTCATATCTAGATGAGAAGTCTTCTACACTAACATACACTAATAGGCCATTTCTATCCCTTATTATTTTATAAATTGTTATTCCATTATTGTTTTATTTTACATTTATTGTAACATTTAATAATTTATTTATTTGAATACATTTACCTATGCCATGATATCATAACAATGTTATGATGCACATCCCATTCAAATGCTACAATAATTTAATGTGTTCCAATAACATATTAATGTTGTTGCTTGAATACAAAATGTGTGCATTGAAAACTTTATCTTGAATTTTATAATGCTTATGTTACTTTGCCATACTTATCCTTGGAAAGTATTTACCATGTAGGTAGTGCCCACATGACCAAACACATTAGCTCTATATAATAGGCAAAAACATTGACCATCCTTGTAAACATTATACAATGAAGGCAAAACTAAAGTTGTTTTTCCCTGTCAAGTTGATAAGATTAGAGACAACTATTACTCTCTATTTACGGTCCTAAGGGTGTTTCTCCATTCTTCAAATACACCACATAATTACATGCTTGACTATTATTGTCGTCTAATTGATCATATGCAAAAATATACCTAGCAACATAAGACACACATCATCTAATTAAATCCCTCCAATTGTATGATATATAAACAAATCTCATACTAAAAGATGTACCCACAATTGAGAGTCCAACCCTCATGGTAAGTTAAAAAGTATACCCAATGGACTACAAACTTCATAGGTACAGCCACAACATTAACATTGACTTTCCACCCACAATGTGAACATTAGTAACGACTGACAAGAACTATGCCTAGATTGATGAAATGCACATCAAAACATGTCAACCTGGCTTCTCTACTTAATTTAAACCCCACATTTAAGTGTTTCAATGAAATGCCAAATTTGATAGTGCATGGTTTTAAAAAATGCCGTAAATAGCCAAATGCCGAGAAATTTAAAAAAAAAAAACAAAACAACTGAATAAATACTTGAATCTTGACACCAAAAGATGCCAAATTTGGTAACAATTCTACAACTCACACCTGCATGTTTCCACAAGGGAAACAATTTTTTTACCATTCTCAACATAGCTACCATCATGTCATCTAAGTGCTTTCAAGCAACATATTTGCATGATAATTCCATCAAAATCTGCTTACAAGAATTCCATTCCTTTCCTAACTGAAGATTATTGTATCCTATGTTACATTCACAAAACATTCATCAGCTTTAAATTTTAATTTAATCATCGATGCTTTTGAAAATGTCTTTACTTTATTGAAAGAATACAAGAATAAAATTGGAAGAAGTGCCGGTGTGAATACTTTGAGAATATTGTGACGTGATAGACTTTATGGATTTTTCTTTGCTCTGCTACCACACAAATCATGCTTGAGGGTTGCTTCAGTATACCATCCTAGGTTATGATAAACTAGGATACAAAAGTACAGCAACACGCTTCAATGACTTTATAGGAGCCTCTAAAAATGTTTGTCCTTGTGTAGCTGCAAAAAATTAATTATGCAGTCAATAAAGTATAACCACATTTTAATTTGTAAACTTAAGAGCAAAGACAAAGCATTAAAAAAGTATCAATTTCTTAACTATACAATCTAAGGTGAACCTGGAAGAAGCTTGCCAATTTCATTAAATTAAATCAAGACAATGTCAGTTTTTAGTCAACTTAAAGAGATTGTTTTAAACATTTGTTTGGTATTGCTATAAATACTTTAATGTAGACATTATGCTGCACACGAGTGGAATTATTTGGCTAAAAGTTTTCATTCAATAATTAATGATGTTTGATTGATGCCTTATATATTATTAATCTTGCGTTTACAAACAATTATGCTACATTGAACTACTACAATTAAATTATTTTCACTTCTATTATAAACTCGTTTATCCCTGATAATGGGGTTAAGACTATTCTTGATAAAGCTGGAAGTATTGGGTGGTTCCCCCCTCTGACTGGTTTTGTTAAGCTAAACTTTGAAGGGGCATTGAAAGGAAATTCATTCTTCGCATGAACTCTATTCTGAGTTATGATTTGTAGTATCCTATTAGGGAAAGGGTTAATCTCACAGTTTGTTGGTTGTTGTGTATGATGGAAATAATCTAGATGGATGGATCATGGGGGTGATGAAAAATCAAGTCCTTCCTCCTCAACTCATCATTCTGTAAGAAAAGCAAAAAGAGAACTGGAGCAGAAACCAAGGAAGCTCTCTGGGAATGGGCGTACAAACAGAGGTGATGCTGGGCCAAATGCTGAGAAACTGATCGCAGAATTTTGCACCACCCTGTATCAGGCAATTCACCATGACTTGGTGCAAATTTGGTTGCTGGACTGTGTCAAGGTCGGCAGAGTGTTGAATGAAGGAGGCATAGTTTCTGCACAAGAATTGGTGCAAATGATGATGGACCCTGGTACGACCTATGTAAGGAGGGATTCTTGTCCACAACCTCGTACTAGATTAATCATAGTGTGGTGGTGAGGGATGCCAATTGTAAGTTTAATCATAAGAGGACAAGATTTGGGCTTCAGGAAATTTGCCTGACACTATCTCCAGTCCTGTGTGAATGTCTTATAAGTGGCCTTCCTTGTTTCTCTGTCTCCCCCTCCTGTCTTTGAAATCTCCGATTCAGAAGATGAGGAAGTTGAGCTGACTACCACTATAGTCATTGATTAATAGGCAATAGGTTTGGGGTTTGGCTAGGTAGACCACTGTTTTCTAATTTGTTGTAACTGGGTTTTTGTATAATCTCTATGGGGATGATGGGAGCTTGTGTAATTTTCCCACCGCCCTTGACTGCTCTCAAAATAAAGATAATCAAGAAATGGCTGTGTAAGTTCATTGTTTATAATCAAGAAATAGGAATAATTTTGTTGCTATTATGGACCGGTTCATTTAAGAACTAGTGTATGCACTGCACTGCATAGAAATGGAAGAATGCTTGAGGAATGGCAATGCATATGCACCCACTACATGACTTTGGACGACTGTGATTCTACTGTAATATGGATAAGACGTGCTGCTGGTCAGTTTTTAAGATTTTGAATTTGCAAATTGCTGAATGCTTCTCTTGGGGTATGCTGGTAGAGGCTGTGTAAGAGTGTCAAGTGTGGCTTTTTGGTGGGTGGCTTGTGAGTAGCAATCAATCTAGAACCTTCAAGGATTATGATAGCCAGCATAGTTGATTACACAAACCAAGTTGTTGATGAGAAACAATCTCATTTTGAATATGGTTGAGCTGCACTAGCCAACTGGATATTATTGGTCTTTATGGTATGGTTGATTTGGAGGACTTGGTTTGGTATAGGATGATGGTCAAAAGCTCTCTGCCCTCCTGGCAGGACTGTGTACTATCTTTTTCTCTTTTTAACTGTATTTTGAAATTGTTGAGATTAGCTTACAATTTCCTACACTTTGATGCTTTTTTTTACTGGGCTAGGGCCTTCTCCCTAGGTATCTTTTAGCGCAAAAAAAAATTAAACTCATTCAGATGTGACAGATAACACATGTTAAAGTTCTTCAACCTAGAAGGATGGGGGGAGAAGAATGTTGCCCCTCCAATCAAAAAAATATAGTGAGGCTTGGTTTCAATAGAATAATGATATATTGATGTAGCTTGTGTTGTCTATAGAATCCTATTTTAAATATGTTGAAAATTTGTACGAATTAGTTATTTCTAACATGTACATAATAATGTTAGTTTGAATTCCAGAATCTACTTCTCAAAGTTGTTTCACTTTTAAATTTTAGCTGCAAACAAAATCAACATGCATCCATACAAATACGGTATATACTTGCAAGGCTTCTTTATTAATCATAAAATGATTTATTCAAAAGCCCTTTTATTTGTTTGCATTATACTTGTTTGACAGGTAATGGCAATATCACTTTAGTTCCCCTTTGCATATGTGGTTGAATTATTCTTTTTCTTTTTCTACAAAATCATTAACATTCAAAAGTTGTGGATACAATTCTTTCTAAAAAATTACTCAAGAAAACATAGTTTATCAAAAAAAGATTTTTCTTTCTAGGAAATTGTTAAGTATTCATCAATTAATTCTATTGTTTTGTAATCCAAATTTCTCATATTCATGTTTTCTTCAATTTTGACTTGGTTCATTAGTCTTTTCTAGGATTCGCTCGCTATATTTTATTTGTGGTCTCAACTACATAGTTTTTCAATAAATATTATTTCTTTCTAGGAAATTAGCTAGTAGTCATCAATTAATTCTCATGTTTTGTTCCATATTTCTCATATTCATGATTTCTTCAATTTTTTGGATGTTTCTTCAATTTTTCAGGGATCCCTCTGCTAGATTTTGTTTGTGGTATCAACTAAATTAATTTAAATTCAAATTTGAAAATATTAAGAAAAACATAGTTTTTCAAGAAGTAATCTCCGGTCATTCCTGTCAGGAGAATTCAATTCTTTTAAAAATCTGACCAATACTCTATTGATTCTGCAATATATCTGCTTGTTGACCCTCCAAATTCTTCAATGAAGTCAATGGAAAATATAACTTTTCTGCCTTTGAAACATTTGATGTGCATTTGAACTGATTGTTTCTGTTCACACTCTTCTTTAAAAAATAAAGCCTAGTAGTAATATATAATCACAAAATTGTACTAGGCTTGAAAAATAATGGCATCAAATTCGAATAGTCTTTCTAGTATATTTCTATCATATCTTGAAGTTTAAAGGTTTTCAAACAAGAATTTTGCACTGATTTTAAACACACGATCTTATTCATTAATAGCATCTATTTCTTCACTGTCACATAATAGATGCAGATCTTTTATTGGGCTCCTTTAGCAAAAAGAAAACTCCAATAGAAGCCCATAATGTCTGGGTCAATTCTTGATTTTCCACAATCATTCTAACATAGCTTTCTGGGATTTTATTTTATTATTATAATGTCATTGTGTTAGCTCCAATTATGTATGAGCATGGCGCCAAAGGATCATGATGTTGTGGTCAATCATTGGTTTGTCACTATGACTCTTACTATAACTATAGTTTCTTAGTTATTGATTTTATGTCATCATGTTATCTTCATTCATGTCATACGCATATCCTAGTAGACTGTAGGTTAGTGATAGAAGGGGGTACGCTTAATCTAGAGTTCAGAAAAACTCAATATTCTACAACTTCATGGTATCAATCAATCTGTATTACTCTGAAATGGTTTGGGATATGAATAAATAGAAGGTCTGTATGCAAAGCTCAAAGAGAGGTGGTATGAATAAGTGCATACGGGAGATGGGGAAAAATAAATGAAATGAGGATGAGGACAAAAACAAGGAAGCGTGATAGGTGCTTGTTGAGAAGAATGCATTGAGACAATGACGAATTAACAAAAGAAAATCAGCACTGTCTAAAATTGATAGGGGAAAATAAGCATCAATGACGGCATACACATGGGCTTAGTGATGGATGGAGAAATCAGTGAAGATGGTAGTAGACGAGACAACTATAATGCATGTCAGAAAAGAGAGACTTAGAGAACCAGTGATAGCAGAATAAGGTGGTGGTGGACAACACACGGAATGGCCACAACAGGTCAGGAAATGATGGGTGTAAAAAATTTGAGGGTGAGATATTATGGTAGATGTCAAAGAGACGAATGAAGTGACAGAGAACATTAACAGAGTGTGGAATACAACAAAAAAGCATTGTGTAAGCCCTCGCACCAAGGGATGACTATGGAGAAACTGATAATGGAGAGACAAGGAAAGATAGAGCATATGAATGAGGCACAACAGATCCAAGTGTTATTGGATTGGAGATAGGGAAATGGAGTCGAACAATATAAATGAGGCATGTAGTTATAGTTATAGTTGGGACCAGGTGTAATTCCTTCAGTACCCCCGTTCCTAGGAACCGGTTATAGATTTCTCTATCTATTTTAGGGCAGGGTGAGGCAGGGTCATAGACAATAGAAGATATATATAGGGGCTGAAGCTGAGCCAATCAGCCTCTACTCCAAAGTTGGTTGAGTTGGGGCAAAATGTCTTGTCGATCAAAATCGAGGGGAATATGTGAATTTCTTCTCTCTAATACCATGTGTGGACTTTCAATCCCATTTGGGTGAAAAATATGTTAGAGATATGCCATTATGAGAAAATATCCATTTTTATGTTTGGCAGAGGTTATCAGGGACTCTGTAAATAGTTATGATCCATTTGACAATTAGTATTGAATTATTATTGTCAAGGTTGCAGGAACCCCCAACCTGCAAAACTGTTTCTGGTACAGAAACATTCCAAGCACATCATAGAAACGTACCAGAAATGTACGGTACATTTTCATGATGTATCCAGGTGTTTCTGGGACATACCCGTCACATTTCCAGTGGGACCCGTGGACAAGGGCAAGGAAAATAAAAAAGCAAAAACATTAAAAAATTAACCCTAATTTTGCAAAAAATGCTATATAAACACACACCTCACTCTAATAACACACACAAACAACATTGCTGTTGTAAACAGCTAAAAAGAGA